>CM067491.1:28276634-28307886 GCA_034552555.1 Semaprochilodus insignis | reverse complement strand
TCTCTCTCTCTCCCTCTCTCTCTCCCTCTGCCTCTCTCTCCCTCTCTCTCTCTCCCTCTTTCTCTCCCTCTGCCTCTCTCTCCCTCTCCCCCTCTCTCCCTCTCTCTCTCTCTCTCTCCCCCTCCCTCCCTCTGCCTCTCTCTCTCTATCTTTCAGGGTTTGGAGATTGAGCACTGTGGTGATCTATATGAAGACATTCGTCCATTCTGTCAGGTGCCTCAGGGCCCCGAGGCAGCGTGGGAAGTCGCCGAGCCATCTGAACTAGAGTCCCCTGAGGTTGAGTGTCCAGAACAGGAGTGATCAAGCTTCACACAAATACATGAATGGAAAAAAAGTGCTGCGCTGAATCAACATTATTCAGATGTGTATCACTTCCACATGAATGAAATACTTTGAGATCTTTACTGCCTAAAACAGAGACAGATTCAGCTGATCTGATGTATTTTATTCACGCATGATTAACCCAGCGCTTTTATTTCAATGTGGAAGGTGTTATATAAATAATAATATTAATAATAATAATAATAATAATAATAACAATAATGAAGAATTAAGAATGACACAGCCACATTGTTAGTAATCATAATAATATCCATGAATTACATAAACTGTACAAAGTCCGCCTTAAAGGTGCCATAGAATTCAATTCTACATAGAAGGTGTGCGACTTTGTTTAGGTTGAAAATTACCCAGATGCGGTTCTACTGCCCCGTTTCCACCCTATGATCTGGTCCCAGAATGAAACGAGCTGTTTTTTGTTGAGCTCATGAATAATCAGATGAGCTGTGCTCTGATTGGCTGGTTTACTGCGAGACTCCACCCACGATGATCACACAGAAGCAACATGTGGAAATAGACTAAATAAAATGAGCCTCTGTGTAAATAAGCTCTGCCCTCATACTATTTAGTTAGCTATGCTAGTAGCTAATGTTCCCTGTACTAGCTACTGGCTTTGCATCTGGACATCAACACACAGTAGATTAAAGTTGATCCTCACTATGGAACTCTCAGATTAAGATGATCTGCTTCAACCGGCAGACACGGATACAATCACACAGCATGGCTGCTACTTACAGGCTGCTGTTGGGGTTGTGATGCTAATAAAGGTGGAGCTGCTCCTCTCTTCAGTCTCTTCAGGGTCAAACGCTGAGCGGAGCTGCTCCATATTGTCCAGAGAGGTTTGGGAAACTGTCCGAAGTGAAATGTGCAGACTGCAGGATTAAAGTTGTCCGGGATCCTGTTAAAGATGTGGGAGCTGAAGTTCCTGTTCTCCAGCTTGTTTAGGAGATTTTCCGTTCCACCTTAAATGGTGCCACAGTTACACTCTAACTGCAGCTTTTAAGGTGGAAAAGAACATTGGATTAAGAAGCTGGTGAATAGGAAGCAACTTCAGCCGTTAAAAGATGAACATCAACCATGTACAGTTGGGTTCCTTGGGAGGAAATGAAAAGTTCCGAAATTCCCTTCCCAGCCTGAAACGCTGGATTTCTCCACATAGTCCACCATTTTGGTTCTGTAGCTCCGTTGTGGTTGTATGTAAATGTTGGGGGTGTAAATATTAATGAGTCTGTTCCGTAACAGTTTAGGATTTTGGAATCTGCCTGTTTTCCCGTCCTTTTCTGGAAGTGTAGGATTTGTATTTGAAGGAGGAACAACAGTGTTTGAGGGTCACGGTATGTGACCAGTTCTGCGTACTGATCTCTCCTTATTCAGCTATGACAATGTACATACAGTTTTATATTCTATGGCGCCTTTAAAGTCAGTGGAAGTGGATGGGAAATCATAACTCTCTGACCACTCTGTGACTCCTTTCTGAATGAAACTAGAAGGTCTCTGAGTTGGCTGAGCGCTCTCTCAGCTCCAGCGGCTCATCATTTAGACATCAGGGACACTGATGAAAGTATCTGACTCTTATTTGATTACTACTGTATCTGTGATGACCTCTCTGTTTTGATGTAATTGCTTTATTCCTTATTCTTCTGCTGTGTTTAAGGCCAGCTTGATCTCGGTTGGTAGAAGCCGTTCATTTCTAAGGTGCTCTGTGTTTTGGTAATGAGAACTACATGGAAAGGAACAGCTCTGATGTTGGGGGTCGTTCCACCACAATAAAGACATGTGGTCATCATCTGTCAGCTCTTTCACTTCATGTCTCTTACCATAAACAGGAGCGAGACGGTCAGGTGTTTTTCCACACTCCGCACAGTGAGTAGACTTTTTCAGTTTGACTCCTGTAGTAAAGTCTGACTGGTGCCGGGTGGTGGGTAGGAGCTGTTCACACTGACAGCTGATCGAGTTTTAATGTCTAATAATAGTGTGTAGGAAGAAACAACACCTGGTTAAAAGAGCTGCAGCACTCAGCAGACTAATCCAGAGGAGAGAACGTGAACTGGACAGATCGCCATCATGTGGTCACTTTAAACATTACACCATCTCTACCCGCACATCTGCAAGGTAGGTGTTTCTAATAAAGTGGCCAGTTAGTGGGAGCACAAGGTAGGTGTTTCTAATAAAGTGGCCAGTTAGTGGAAGCACACGGTGGATGTTTCTAATAAAGTGGCCAGTTAGTGGGAGCACAAGGCAGGTGTTTCTAATAAAGTGGCCAGTTAGTGGGAACACAAGGTAGATGTTTCTAATAAAGTGGCCAGTTAGTGGAAGCACAAGGTAGGTGTTTCTAATAAAGTGGCCAGTTAGTGGAAGCACAAGGTAGGTGTTTCTAATAAAGTGGCCAGCAATTGGAAGTTTGTGTAATACGTTTTATTTTTGTGCCGTAATATAAATTGATGAAAAATACATTTCCTTTTTTAAGTACTAAACAAGCGTCAGTCTCCGAAATGTATGACTGAATCATTTTTATTGAGAAACAAACAATACAACAAAGCTTTCACGTCCTACTGAAACTATTTCTTACACATAGTTCAAGGATATGTTGGATAAATAAATTAAAATAAATACAGAATCTGTAATAAATAAATAACATAAATATTAAGGATAAACAAGAATCCCTCATATAACTCACAGTTTCTCTGGGAAGAACATCCATCGAGAATTAAATAAATAAATAAATACAGTAAACCTCGGTATGAATCAGAAATGAATGGCCAACTGATACATGTACTAAACCAATACTGAGTGGCTAATGAGGCTGATTGGCTCAGTAATTAGCACTGAGAGCGGGGAGTAACTCCAGCAGGCTCAGAAGCTGCAGCAGCTCTTTTCTGGTCTGCTCCCAGGTGCTGATCTGGTCACCCTGTAACAGCACATATTCATATTTCAGAATGCAGTTTATACAGAGGCACGTTTAACACGGAACTCTCTCGGGGGCCGCTGGAGGACAGAGCTGTGTGTAGACAAGACCCTGAAGGGGCAGGCGTGGGCTGGAGGTTAGGGAACCAGCCTTGTGACGGAAGGGTCGCCAGTTCGATTCCCTGAACCGACTGGACATGGCTACCCCCCAACTGGGGCCCTGGGTAGGGCTGCCCATCACTCTGGGCAAGTGTGCTCCCTAGTGCCCCCGGGGGGGGTGTCTCACTTCATGGATGGGTTAAATGCAGAAGGCAAAAAATGGGTCCTTTAAACCCTCTAGTGGTCACACAGAAACAAACACTGCCTGCCCCAATATTTACATCAAACTACTAATAATCAATACTGCGTTTCTGAAAATTGATACAAAACACAATATTTCAGTACTGAGGTGTGTCAAAACATCTTACCGTGCTGTTGTGGGTGAGATCTCTCAGCTGTCTGAAGTACATGGACAGTCTCTTATTGTTCCTCATTCTGACAGGCACCTGCATTAACGAGAGAACAAACCACCAACACAAGTGAATTACAGGTGAACCATCTTTCCTTTAGTCTGTTACGGAGCTTTTTGTGTATGTACATATTCTGCAAAGTTCTAAAGCCCAGAGTACACACCAGAGGGAGAACCTCTCTCCCACACAAACCACTTTTCTCAGCTGCCTGAAACGGGCCTGAAACAGTTCCAGCCGTTTACATGGTGACATCATCTCTTAACACAGCCCTTATTGCCTACCTAGAGCTCTAAACACACAGCAGCTACTGGAGGCTGTGTAGAGCCGAAACTGTTCTGGCGGTTGACCGATCACAACAGAGTTGGCAAGCTGACGAATCAAGCACTGTGGGGTCATCAGGAGGCGGGGTTTAAAGACACAGGAGCTCTGAAGGCTCATTTATGTTCAAGTTTAAATACAGATATGGGCCAAACCTACTGTCCATACTCAGCAGCAAACGAACACCTGGAATCAACCGCCAGGAATCAAACCTGGTGGGTAGGTTTGACATCGTGAGACACGCTTATGATTCAAGTTTCACGCTCAGCCGCGCCTGGAAGGGCCTTATCTCTACCTGACTGACCCAGCAGACGGCTGCACCACACAGGGTTACATACACACAGACTGTTGTGATGACTGTCCTTAACACCACGTCACCGTCACCAAAGACTGCAGTGGTGTCGTACCAGACTGTCATGGAGTGACTCAGAACGACACCGGGTCATCTTCAGTGACGAGTCCCGCTTTTGTCTTGGTGGAGACGACCAACGAATCCGTGTGTGGAGGCCCCGTGGTCAGCACCAAGATGAACGGTTTGTTGTCACGCGTCACACGTCCAGAAGGCCTGGTGTCACTCCACCTCCACCCCTACTGCACCATCTGCAGGAACTGTGTGAGGATATTCAAGCTGCATGGGATGGATTATCACAGGACACCATTAGGAACCTCTACAGCTCCATGCCGAGACGTCTGGAATGTTGGGTTGTTCTTTTGTTCTTGTTCTTTTCATGATGATCACAGAGTATTTGGTGGCCTCACAGACCACCACCGCCGCCCACAGCACTGCCTCTTTCCTTTCTTTCGTAGTGGATACGTCTTACAATCCCCGCCCAACTGTCACCTTTGGCCTGAAACCTTTGACTCTGCAATACTTGTTTTCCCATGGCTACATTTCATTTTGTTAGCATGAAGCAGCTACGTGCTAATCCTTTGCATAAATTAATCTTCCACGTTATGAAGAGCAGGTTTTGTGTACATAATGCTCGGACGGTTTTCTTTCCAAACCGTCGTTAAAGGGGAATTCCACTGGATTTACAGAGCTTCTGGATAGTCCAGTGGTCAGAGGAAAACCTCACTCTGATCCTTTCAAAGCTGTGAGAAACAGAGCACTCACACATGAACGCAGGCCCTCCGTCTCATGGTCCAGCATGCTCAAGAAATCACGCAGATGTTCCTCACTCCAGGTGACCGAATCAGCCTCTCTCAGCAGAACAGAGATCTCCTCCAGAGTCTGAATGACCAGCCAGACCTGTTTCTGTGGCTGCAGGTAGAAAGAGAGCAAGATAGAATTACAGGCTTACCACAATACGGCCAGTACACTAGTAGGTGTTTCTAATAATGTGGCCAGTTAGTGGACGTACAGGGTGGGTGTTTCTAATAAAGTGGCCAGTTAGTGGACATACAGGGTGGGTGTTTCTAAAAAAATTGCCAGTTAGTGGAAGTACAAGGTAGGTGTTTCTAATAAAGTGGCCAGTGAGAGTGTAATTCATTCACTAACCTGAGAATTTGTGTGATGAATGATCCAATTAGCATCAAAGACGCTGGCGTCCCCGCTGTCCACACTGATTCCGGTACCCTGTAAGAGAGAAAACAACATTCCATTAATTCCCCACAGTCTGCACACGTCCTGCTGAAGGGTCACAGTTCCTGACTGTGTTAATGTAGTTTAGACTGTAGGCTCACCATCTCTCTGAGCAGCGCCAGGCTCTTCCCGTGGTACTGCCTGAACTTGTTGTTGATCCATCGGCAGTCAAAGCCGGAGCTCACACTGCACAGAGCCAGAATAAGACAGAATTGCACCAAACACAGAAACCTGGCCATATCTCCTCTGAAGAGAGTCGGTGAGGTGGAACGCTGTTGTTGGAGGTAGTCTGCAGGTCTCAGTAAGATCTCTACTCTTTGGTAGGTCCATATTGTGCACTGTTAGTATACAGTATTTATAGGCAACAAGCTCAGTCTGAGGAAAGCCACACAAGCCCAGATTTCACTTTCCGGACGCGCAACTGTAAAACAATAAAAACAAAGCCACAATGCATACGTGCAGAAGGGAGCTGCTGCGGTTACGCAATACCACCTCCCACACCTGCGGGTCATTCCCCTGTATCTGTACATTATTACCTACTGACTGAAACATTACTGGGTCAGTTAGAGTGACTGCTTAATGGTACACAGCCTGGTGGGGTGTCATACACGCCTACATATAGTAAACACCAGTTACTGATCCATATGGGCTGTTTTTATCCAGTAGACGTTGTTATTAATTAGACACATTTCTAATATTTGTTATGTATTTATTATTGTGTATAACTATGCAACTTATAGTGTTCCAATCTTACAGCTAGTTTTTTCATAAACTGATAAATAATTTTTATTAATTGTCATTTGGCATATATGTTTTCTATTTTTATGCAGTTATTTAGAACAACTACAACATACATCACTACAATGGATAAACAAATAAAGGAATTAACCAATGGCAGTAGAATAAATTGATATAATTTTAGAATTATCAAAAAATATATATACTATATATATATATAGTAAAAAAATTAAATGCATTAAAATGCATTGAAATGTATATAAATGTTTTTAAAAATAAATATCAATTCAAATAAAAGATACTAATATAAACAGTAAATAAGTCACAATATAATAATAATTATTATTATTAATTTATAGTAATATATATTGTAAATAATAATAACTGGATGGAAAATAGCAATGACAATCTATAGTATAATAATAATAATAATAATAATAATAATATGTTTTTGGTAAAACTATACCCCAACCCTACTGGTTGAATAATGTATTTCTTATTATCAATCATTGTACGTGATGTAATCAGCTGCTTCACTTTCCACTCTGAACTCGAATTGTCTGTTGTCATGTTTGGCTTGCCGCTTTCGTCATCACGTTGATGACGAAACAGCGTTCCGGCGCACCTGGAGGAAATTCCTGAGGAAATGCCTCCGAAAGAGAAATCGAAAGGCTGTGCTGAGGCCGAATCCCGAAATTCGTGCGTGTGTTATTCAGAAGACCGGTTCGACCAGTAACGAAGCCGAGGCCTGCAAGTCCGGTTTGACGCTGATACCCGCGGTGTCGTCTGAGGTGTAGTTTAATAACTCAGACATTACAGAGGAACTGATGCTGAGCGGGCGCCCTACAACACTACAACGCCCATGATGCATTGCGAGAGCACTGCGAGCTCCTTATTCGAATTCCCCGTTCCACCTCACAAGCTAAGCTATCTGCTAGGCTAACTGCACTACCATAGAAATCAGTAAGCAAATCGATGATATGACAGGCTACTGTGTATAGTGACTTATGTTCAGTTTGAATATATAATATAATAATTCCAGCTCTAATCCAAACGTGGCCTTTAAAGGGGAACTCCACCAATGCTTCAATAAACCCCACATAATTAAATGTTTCAGATGTGAACAGTCATTCAGAGTGATGTGGCGTGAGACGCTCAGTTCTAGATTAATTTACCGAGTCAGAACTGTTTTAATCCATTCATGGTGGAGGGATACATGCTGTGAGGCAAAATAGTCCCCCAAAGAAAACGTATTATTTCCAAGTTTTCCAGATTTTCCCATCATCAACATTCCATATTAACTTCAGAAGACACGTGTAGGTTCACTTAATACACACTTAAAAACATGGTTCCACAAGGGTTCCACAAGGGTTCTGTAGTAAAGCCAATGGTTCTATTTACAACCCTGAGTTCTACGTAGAAACGGTTCTTCAGATTGATGAAGAATGTGTTGTATGTGGTTCTATATAGCACCCAAAGGGTTCTTCTATTGTTATAAGCTTGAAATCGTACCAGTAGCATATCCCTATTTATATAGAACCATATGCAACACATTTCCATCAATCTGAAGAATGATGTCATCATCCACAGAAACATTTAAGCATGCAGATGGTTCTGTTTTCATCCCTCGGACATTTAGCTGTAAAGTACAGAAGCCCAAAAGGGCCATGGATTTTTGACTTACTCTGTTTGTCCTTGATAATGAGCTATTTTCATTTTCATTTCATCTGGAGATCTCAAGTTTATTGTTGTCTTAAGGCATTTATAGCATTATTACAACATGACAAACATGTTATGTTAATGATATAAATAACTCAAGATCTCAAGAAAACATTTATTTGGCTGCAGTAATGACATAAATATCATAAACTCTTTTTAAAAAATGATTGTAATTACTAAAAAATGGAGTAAAATAAATTCTGTAGTTGGTTATAACACTGGGATGAAATTCTAGATAAATTTACCGAGTTAGAACTGTTGTAATCCATTCGTGGTGGAGGGATAAATGGTGCATGGTGCTGTGAGGCCAAACAGCCCCCCAAAGAAAACTTATTATTTCCAGGTTTTCCAGATTTTCCCATCATCAACATTCCATGTTAATGGAGTAAAATAAATTCTGTAGTTGGTTATAACACTGGGATGAAGTAGAGGCTGTGGTCTTGTGTTGATAACATTAATCACTATTGGATCAATATATTAAATTATTATTAAGATGTATATTTTCTACCTTATTAATATTTATTCCAATTTTTTAGATAGTTTCCCCAACATTAACAGCTTCCTTGTTTAAACACAGGCAATTAAGCAGTGATGGAATTTAGTAACAGGTCTTCATTAGGGTTCCTCTGGGTTTGGCTGCTGTATGTAGTTGTGACCAGCAGGGGCACCAGCGCACACATTCAAAACCTGGCCTAATTAACCTGTTTCAATCCCACTGACTGAAGAGCTAACACAGATTAAACAAACAACAACAACAACCAGCGCAACACACACTAACACACCACCACAACCACGTCAGTGTCACTGCAGTGCTGAGAATGATCCACCACCCACATAATACCTGCTCTGTGGTGGTCCTGTGGGGGTCCTGACCATTGAAGAACAGGGTAATACAGTACACAGAGAAACAGATGGACTACAGTCTGGACCTGTACAACTAAAGAGTGTCCTATATGGTCTGTGGAGCTACAAGGAGGTGTTTTTTGTTTTGACTGATTGATGCACACTGTTCAGCAGTTCAGCAGGCTGGTGGACAAAATATCAACATTGGCTGTATTCTAAATAATACACTACTATACCGCACACTGCAGACTACAGTAGTATGTACTGCACACTGTATACACCCCCTGTGTGTAGTACACAGTACAGTAACAAGTTCTGACCTACAGTCTAGTATACTAATACAGTCACATGACCAGTTACCTCACATTTACCTCAGAGCTGTTATTACTGTATCCACTGTTTAGAGCTAGCTGCTGCTAACGCTGCTCAGTTCACCTGAAATACGTTTAGCCTAGCTGTTAGCTACCCTCGGCTATTTCACTCTAAAACTGATCCTCTAAAGCGAGTTCATCTTTTATTAATCTTCAGACCTGAATATTTTAACTTTCTGAGGCTCATTCTGATGAACACACACCCCGCTACGATCACTACACCCACATTTATACCCGGAGTGGGCTCCCCAGTGTTACCCGCCGCCATTTTCTCTGGCTGAGAGCTGGTGAGGCCGCGGTGCATGATGGGATGCCTAAAAATAGTATGTAGTATATGTGTTCTACTCCAGTCAGATGTTCTAGTGTACAGGGGGATCTATCTTCATGGTGTACTGGAGATACCCGGATGGTGTTCTACTCCAGTCAGATGTTCTAGTGTACAGGGGGAGCTATCTTCATGGTGTACTGGAGATACCCGGATGGTGTTCTACTCCAGTCAGATGTTCTAGTGTACAGGGGGAGCTATCTTCATGGTGTACTGGAGATACCCGGATGGTGTTCTACTCCAGTCAGACGTTCTAGTGTACAGGGGGAGCTATCTTCATGGTGTACTGGAGATACCCGGATGGTGTTCTACTCCAGTCAGGTGTTCTAGAGCACAGGAGGAGCAATCTTCATGGTGTACTGGAGATACCCGGATGGTGTTCTACTCCAGTCAGACGTTCTAGTGTACAGGGGGAGCTATCTTCATGGTGCACTGGAGATACCCGGATGGTGCTCTACTCCAGTCAGACGTTCTAGTGTACAGGGGGAGCTATCTTCATGGTGTACTGGAGATACCCGGATGGTGCTCTACTCCAGTCAGACGTTCTAGTGTACAGGGGGAGCTATCTTCATGGTGTACTGCATCCCATCATGCACCGCTGCCTCACCAGCTCTCAGCCTGCTTCAGCCAGAGAACATGGCGGCGGGTAACACTGGGGAGCAAAACACAGCCAACTCCGAGTATAAATGTGGGTGTAGTGATTGTAGTGGGGTGTGTGTTCATCAGAACGAGCCTCCGAAAGTTGCTGTAGTATGCGGAAAACATAAACAAGGACTTTTATTTTGACACTGCATTGGGCTGCCACCACAGGCGAGCCGCAACGAGCGAGCGAGCCATCCGCTGATAGGCCGTCTCCTCAGTTCAGCGTGTATGGTAAATAAGTAACAGGCCGATCCTGTAGTGCTCCGGAGTTCTGCTTCCTCCGTTCGCTCCTACGCTCGGACCTAAGGAGGCTGAAGGCGGCCGGCTTCCCTCACGAATCTCCTGTTCCTCGCCTGTCCTTCTCAGTAACCTGCGCTCAGTCGGTGGCACACATAATGGTGAGTTCAGTGGCTGTGTTTGCTGGTTTGTTGGTGTCTCCGTGAGAGCTGTTAGCTAGCATAGCTGAGCTGATGACAAGGCAGCATTACTACACACAAACTAGTTTATTTATGGACTTTAATGCAGCTTTAATGCGTTTCAGCAAAGCTTTTATCCTTTCTGGGTGATTAGTTTGAGTACATGTGGAAGCGGAGTTAGTTTGACCAAACTGAAGTTAGCTTCCTATAATAATTCCCCGTTCCACCTTAAATGGTGCGGAAAAAAAAAAAAAACGCCTGAGGCGCCAGAATGTAACTGCCGCACCATTTAAGGTGGAACGGGGAATTCGAATATGAGCTTCGTGCTACTTCGGAGCTTTTTGTCAGGGGCTTATACTACTGACAAAACATCCCAAATTCACCACAATACGGGTCTGCATCCCTTATTTAAACGAGCTGTAAATCCGTTATTTTGTTAGCTACTAGTTAGCTAGCTAGCTAAATATTCGTGTCCTTCTGACAGGTTAGCATTGCTGGCTAACTTGGCTAAACTTTGTTGTGATCCTTCTTATGGCATTCAGTGGCCTTTTGCACACGTATAGTCTTAATTAAATACCCTAGATACATTTATAAAGCTGTAAACTTTATTTTAGTGTCGGAAACAGATGTTCTGAAACGTAAGACTTTAAGATATTTAGCTAGTTAGCTAGCTAGCAAGCTACTGAGCCGGACGGTTAACCTGAAAGTCAGGTACGTCGCTGTCTGGCTGTTTCGTTAGCTTTGAAGCTTATTAAAATGTAATAAACTCGCAAGCTGTCATCGCTTTCTGTAAGATTAAGGTTCACACCACTGTGTAAGGTCTGTTTCAGGAGTCCCCTAAAAACAGGGAAGACTTCTTAGCACAGAGTAGCAGCACTGGAAGGGGAACTCCACCGTAATGTCGATAATTCTGCATCGAGTCACATTATTATGACCACTTCCTTCTTTCAGTGACGTCAGTGTGTAGCTCTTGAAGGAAGTCACGTTTTCGTGGCACGTTCTGGACCCACTCATCCATGTGGAAGGCACTCTCCAACCGATCTGGGTATGAGTCCGTCCTTGCAGATCACGGACACCCATACACGCAGGTTGTCTTCCCTGGGGCAGATGGAAACTTCCACAGCTAGGAATGTCCCACATCGGTTGGAAGAGCATGACCAAGACTTCCAACTACCACCCCGGCCCCTTAATTCCCTAGACTTGAACCCAGCTGAGCGTCTGTGGGACCACCTCGATCCTCGTGTTCGCTCTATGGACCCTCCCCTCCCCCTGTGGGATGCACTGCAGTCAGCATGGCTCCAGATACCTGTGACCACCTACCAGGACCTTACAGACTCGCTCCCACCCTGTCTGTGAATATCAGCTGTCTGTGTATATCAGTGTGGTTTGGTGTGTAGGGAAGTGGAAGTGTTCACAGTGGTAGTGGTGGTGATGGGAACCAGACGTCCGCCTCTAAAAGCAGTCCGTCTCTCTCACGGAAAGACGTTGTCGTTTGTAACCTAGAACATGGTTCTTTTTGAAGGTGTTCAAGGTGGAGAGATACATGGAGGAAAACACAGAACAGGTTTTCAGGTTTTCCACTATTTTATCTTCACCAGCATTCCATATAATCAATCGGAGGATATGAGTAGGGTCAATGGACAGGACGGGATGGGCGTTGTTGATGATTGATCTCTCTACAGCTGAATACATTAGCAACCACAGCAAGACAAAACTACTGACAACCCCTGGACCACAGATACACATACATATGGTGACACCAGGCCTTCTGGACATGTGGCGCGCGACATGTGACCATCTTGGCGCTGAACACGGTGCCTCCACACACAGATTCGTTGGTCGTCTCCACCAAGACAAAAGTGGGACTCGTCACTGAAGATGACCCACTGCCATTCTGAGTCACTCCATGACAGTCTGGCACGACACCATTGTAGTCTTTGGTGACGGTGACGTGGTGTTAAGGACAGTCGTCGTAATGGTCTGTGTCCATGTAGTCCTGCGTGGTGCTGCTCTAACAGGATGACTCATGGAGGACATCACTGCTCGCTGAATGTCTGCAATCGTGGCTGTTGGGTCACTCCGCTCATATCGGACAGTCCGTCGGTTTGTGTAGGTCTCCCAGATGCTTCCTGTCGCTGGTGTGTGCCTTCTGCTATCCACTGCCGCCAACAGCATCCTATGGTAGTATCCGCATGACCTTTTGGCACAAAATACGTCAATAAGACCTTCTAGAGATTAGCCAGCAAGCAGTCTGACAAATAGCAAACACAGTCTGATTCAGCAGGGCCTGATTTAGTGCAGCTAGTGAAACGGTTTATTTAGTAGTTAATATAAACTTTGTTTTTGTGACCATAATCCTAGTATGTTATTAGTTTCTGAACCATATGTGGATGACAGAGAGCAATAGGTAACAGTCCATGTACTGTGTACAGGCCATAAAGCTTGACAGAAGCCTCAAGTCTGAAAAGGTGGATACGCTAGTCTCCTTGGCCAGGACCTTAAATTGATTGCAGTGTGAATCGCAATTGCAATTTTGCCCAAATCGCTCAGCCCTACCATGCAGTACTACGTCTAGGATCAATCCACCCCTCATTATTACAGCTGGTCAAGGCCCAATCCCATTTCTTATTTTTACCCCTACACCCCTTATATTCGAGTGCAACCCTCCCGCTTGGAACTGAGTTATAAGGGGTAGTGGTTGAAATCTTCCCCCTATGAAACGGGACGACCCTTCAAGAACCGGATACGTCATCAGGTGTCGTCAGCGGCTTTTATGTAAACGGACTTCAGTTTTACACATCAATCAGTCTAACGAGTCACCCAATAAACAAGAGCACAAACAGAACCTACATGACTTCATTAACAGGCTGCTGGCGGTGCTCTGTAGGCGACCCTGCCGGTCTGCAGTGACAGCAGAGGAGGGTGGAGTTCAGCTCCTCACTGCTTAAACACATTTAGGGCATCATATGACCTCAAAGAGGCGGATGATCATTATTTATTATCACCACCAAGAATTCTTCAGTGGTATGAAGCTGAACTGAGCTTTTAAATCTCCGGCTTCATGATCGAATTTCCCGTTCCACCTTAAATGGTGCAGCAACCTCAGGTCCCAGAACGTAACTGCTGCATCATTTAAGGTGACCATAAAACGCTTTTACACTGGTTATCTTACAGTACAGCAGCTTTTTAACAGAGACAGTACACGTATTTATGGCTCTGTTTGGTCGCTTGTGCAGCCGTCTTGCCGATGATTCGCAGGGCATTCTGGGAATTCTGTCATAACACTCTGTTTGGAGTGTGCCTCTGAAAAATATTCATTTGAAGAGCCACTTCGCCCTACCCCTCCATCTCAACACCAATCGGGACCACCCCACCCCTAGACCTGAACGCGCAAAACGGAGGGGTGGGGTGAAGCGTTAGGGGCGAGGGGTGAAATGGGATTGGACCTATAAGTTACTCAGCGTTTAACTGAAACGTCTGAGGGGAGAAGATTGTTTACTGTACGTTCGTCCCTGAAGCCTTCCACACTGTGCCAATCAGCTGCTGTCTCTAAGCAACAGATCTGGTTTCACCTTTTATCCACTCACTAACAAAAGCACAGCCACCAAGTCACCCTCCTCTGTCATGTCCTCATGACCGAACTCAGATTTAAGGAAGTCTCGCTGTGTGTTTCGTCTTGTGTCAGTGTCGTCCGGCAGTGTGTCCTGTTTCCCAAGTCCAGCATGTCGACATTTACGCTTGCGATTAATTAGCGTTCTGCTGTGGTCACAACCGTCCACCGCTGCAGCAGGAGGAGGCGGAGTGCGCATATCCCTTTTCCGATTGAAGGAGGAATTCCCGGGTTCAGTAAACGTAAACTTTTCTAGGCTTTACTCCAGCAGATGGACCGTGGTAACGTGGAGGTCGATGAGTGACGGGAGACGTGTTTGTTCCTCTCCTCTTTCAGGGTGTGCAGCGGCAGTAAGGTGACGCCGAGAGGAGCCATGCTCGCCACACAGACCGCCGATCCGAGCCCAGAGGCGAAAAATGCCAAACAGGTTAGTAACCTGATATCTGTTCTGAATGAGGGCTGTGCTGATGAGTTGGTTTCGTGGTCATATGTCTGTTAAGTCTTTCTCTTACCCACACGACACCTGTGGTGTTTATGGTTATGGTGTTTATGGTACAGTCACGTGGACACAGTTTTTTTTATAAAAACCGGTGAGGCCAATCATTCTCTGAGTAGAGAGTTTTTGAGCCATTTGTGATTTTCACACAGAGGAATTTGTGTTCTGCATTTAACCCATCCGTGAAGTGAAACACACACACACACACACACACACACACACACACACACACACACACACACACACACACACTAGGGGGCCGTGAGCAAACTTGCCCAGAGCTGTGGGCAGCCCTATCCATGGCGCCCGGGGAGCGGTTGGGGGTTAGGTGCCTTGCTCAAGGGCACCTCAGTCGTTACTGTTGGTTCAGGGAATCGAACCGGCAACCCTCCGGTCACAAGGCTGGTTCCCTAACCCCCAGCCCACGACTGCCCTATATTAATCAACATAGCCTTTATCATAACATGGAAATGAAGTGTCGTGACTTAATGACTCCAGTGGACCAAGCCAGACATCAACATAAACGCTGGGTTCTGGATTATAGAGGCTCCAGGCTTTATTCTCACGTGTGTGCTGAAGAGCGTACTCCTGGGCGGACTTCATTGGCCACCATACGGTACAGAGCTTCCATACTTATACAGTGTTCAGGAAGTGATGTAATGCCCCCCTGCTTTTCTATACCTCTCCAAACTAGGTTTAGTCACCCTTATCTCTCTCAAGGTTCACTCCACAGATACATACACCGATCGAATTTTTAATCCCCATGTCTTCAACCAGAACGTCTGTATTTCAGAAATATGACTCCAGACTTCTTCTCAGGACGATCCCCATCCTGAAGTCTTAGGATTGTATATTGAGTTGTCATTTCCTGCGTTTAGTCCTGTGTTGTCAATTAAATCCTGCTCCTGCCTTATGCATTATAAACACTTGACCTTTGACCTTTGGGGTGTGGGTATGCTGAACTTTCCGTCCTGTGTCGTAGCCTCACCACAAAGGGTATAATTGTGCCTTTATGTCTAAGCTATTAACGCTTATATGTTCCTTAAATGATTACCAAATTATTCCCTCAGAACATAACTCAGAGCTTCTGATCTGGCACTCAGTGTTCAAGCCTTAAATCTTAAAAATAAACCATGTGAACTAAATATATTGAAAGTAATTACATTTTAATCACAATATTAGTCATAAAAACACTTTCCCCAGAGCTCTGCTGCTATGATACCGATCAGGCAGAAGTGGCAGTTACAGTATCATCGTTGTTATGATAAGCTATATGCTTTTCTGAGCACAGTGTTGATACTCTCTGTACTTGAACACCGACTGACCGCATGCAAATATCATTATTCATGTTGAAATAGATTTAGTGGAGTACATTAAGTTTTTAGCACCAGTTTTTTTAATGTGGCTTTATTAGTGCACTGTATGCCAAATTATCATGATCCAGTCGTTTGGTTTCAAAGAGGAGTTTCTGCATAATTAGATCGTTAAGCTGTAAACAGAGTCTTTTAAATAGGGTTTGGAGTAAAAGGCTCCGTTCTAGAGGAACGTACTGAGTGGTGAAGGTAACCAGACGTCGTTTTCTAAAAGCTCCCTCACAGAAAGTTCCTACATGAGGTGGTTCTGAATACGCTGCCTGATGTCTGAGACGCTGTTTATGATAGTCTGGAGAAGATTTCAGCCTTAAACTCCATTCACGGTGGAGGGATACACGTTGCTGCAGGGTGTCATGAGGCAAAAAATAGTCCCCCAAAGAAACTTATCGAAAACATACTGTGTTCAGATTTGGCTCTGCAATCGACCATCTCGCACCAATCCACTCTGAATGATATCGGTGGGGTGCCTGATACCGCTATCGGTGTTAGTGCATCTGTAACTGTGGTAACTGTGGAAAGAGCGGTGGAATGATACTCCAGATGGGAGTGGTCCGTCACAGCTGCATGTGGGTCATTTTAAGCTGGGGAGAAGTAAGGTCCGTTCCTGTTAATGACAGAATTGAGTCACTTGCCTGCACACACGTGAACTGTACTGGAAAGATCAGTTTGGGGAAAAAATCTGAATTGAGGCGAGTAGTGTGAACACAGCCACTGGAGTTACATGGCTCATGTAGCTAACAAGTAATGAAAGCTTAGGTTGTTTAGCTCAGCTAAGTTTAGTTAAGCTGTTTGACTACAGTTAATTGTTTTGATCCTTGTTAGCAGTTGGTTTAAAGGGCCAGTATCCCACATTCCAGGTTGATTTCATGTACCATAAATGGTCATAAATTGATGTTAACTTTAAAGCTTTCCGCTCTCTCTTTATCTCTTACCCTACGTCCACACTAGCAGGTGACAAGCCGCTTACTTCTCCCCACGTTTGTCTCTTGTGGGCGTGTTCGAGGCCGCTCATGTTGTTGCATGTGGGCGTGTACCAGGTCCAGGAAAGCTAGCTAGTTTTTAAAGCACATGTTTCTATATAACCCGAACTGCTCGCATCCGGTTCTCAGGAGGCGGTCCAGTGGTTTTGTACCGGCTGAGTGGACGTTGCAGTGCTCCTGTTTGTGTTCTCAGTAGGAATGTTCCTCTTGTCACAGTAATGTGGTGTATCAGGACCACACATGATCAAAGGTCAGTTCAGTACAGCAGGCAGGTGAGGTTGTCTGGGCACGTCGGTGTTATTGATAGTGAGCTATTTGGCCGTGGTTCGGTTTAGCTCAGTTACTGAGTGTAGTTTACTGGAAATGAACTGGGAGGTGGCATTATAACCTTTGTTGATGCTGGTTATTACACAATGTCTGTACTGGTTTGTCACACCTTGACTGCTGGTGTGGGTAGAGTGCTCCAACAGGGTTGAAGGTTATCCAGAAATGGATTGAGCTCTTAAATAGACCCCCAACTGTCTATACAACATAGCACATACCAGTCTCTCTCCTCTGAAGGGGGGAACAATAAGGGTTGGGGGTCGGGGTCAAGGGTTGTTATAAACTGGGCCTGTGCAAAGGGTACTGGCAGGTACCACTGGCAGATCAATCTCTGCATTGGTTATGATCCCTATTACTGCCCCTCTCTGCATTAGACGGTTTGTCAGGGACTTTAACCAGAGCATGTCTGTTGCTTCTTCAAGGTAAGTTGACATTACCAGGCAGTAGTGGCACTAATCTGATTTAATGTGACACAAATCTAATCTTCAGAAATCAGATCTGAGCCACTTTCATACGTGTGTCCTAGATCAGATACACGCATCTGCATATCTGATTCCTGGCTATGCAGCCTTAATGAGAACCGGAATCGGAATTCATGTGTTGTGCATTCTGTGCATAACAGAGTCAGTGCCAGTAAACCCTCTAAAAGCATCGGAGCCTTTTCCGCCTTCATCTCGCCGTGATGATCAGCTGAGAGCAGCTCGGGGTGGATTGTTTTTGGCATGTTCTGCTGGTTCGTGGGGTAATTTTATGGCGTAGGTATGTAATGTGAACACTGGAGTTACGTGGCTCATGTAGCCAACAAGTAGTGAAAGCTTATAGTGACCAGTTAGCAAGATGCAAATTTCAGCTCTTTGACTGTAATTAATTGTTTTGATCCTTGTTAGCAGTTGGTTTAAAGGGCCAGTATCCCACATTCTAGGTTGATTTCATGTACCATAAACGGTCATAATTAAGTTTTACTTTAAAGCTGTCCATCCTCTCTTCATCTCTTACCCTACATTCACGCTAGCAGGTAACAAGCCGCTTACGTCACCCCAAGTCTGTCTGTTTTGGGCGTGTTCGAGGCTGCTCGCGTGGTTGCGTGTGGGCGTGTACCAGGTCCAGGAAAGCTTGCTAGATTTGAAAGAACATACTTGTATGTAGTCCTAACTGCTTACATTTGTGGCTAGTCCAGGTAGCATGCTGGCTAACCTAGCTAGCTATCGAGTGACCTAACTCCCCAGAGAGCAGAAGCTGGGGGTAACTCGGACCCCCGTGTCTACGATTGATGTGAAAAATTTGTTGGAGCCGTTTACGGTGTCACTGCATCATAATTCATTTGCATACAGCCGAGAAAATCTCAACTCGATTTGTCGCCCTGTTGCCGTGTCGCTTGCTGCTTGTTGCTAAATCGCTGCTACAGGTCACGTACTCCCATAGGACATGACTGGGCGCTTGCTGTTCTGTCGCCTGCTAGTGTGAACGCAGGGTTAGAATGAAAGGTGTTTTTGTTACTGTGCCTTTAAGACTGAGCTCTGTTCTGATTGGCTCCCCTGTGTCATGCCTTTTTCAGAAAGCAGTTCAAGCGGAAACACTCCTTATAACTTCAGCATCAGTGCGCAGAGCTAAGTTGCTGACTGTAGGCTGACTAGGTGTATGAGGCTTTGTTAATTTCTAACTGTAAATAATTAATAAGTAAAAATAATAATGTATAATAATAATACTAATAATAATAATAATAATAATAATAATAATAGTAATAGTAATAAATAACCCACTCTCTACAGGGAACACACTTCTGCTAATGTTAATTTACACAGTTGCTGATGATTTATTGGAATTGGTGCTCGTGTGTGTGTGTGTGTGAATGCCATATTTTAAGTGTGTCAGCTGTGACGAGGATGTGTTTGCTTATTTTCACAGAAATAAAATCAACAAAACATGTGATTTGACCAGGAGGTTTTCCGACCTTTGAATATGACTGTTTATTTGTTTATTTGTTTGTTTATTTATTTATTTATTTATTTATTTATTTATTAACGTCTCAGAAACTATGAACTTTGAAATTTTTTTTTAAAAAGGTCTGTTTTTGCAGATTAGTTTGTGGATATGGGTGGATATGGGTGGTACGGAGTGTGCATATACTACATCAAGCTCAAAACCCAGACAAAGGCTCAGTTTTCCCAGGATATGGGCCCCTTTAAGTGCACTCCTGTAGTGCAGCAGGTGCCTGTACTGCTCTTTTACTCGCAGGTCATGTTCCCGTTCACAGGCAGTCAGCTGACATCAGGTGACGCGTCGGCCTGCAGGTATGGCTCACATCCTCGTGGCTGAAACAGGCACGTCTGTTCGCTTCTCCTCTCAGGAAACAGAGAGGGCTAAAACAGGACGGGCGCTGAAGCTGTCAGAGGAACTGCTCAAAGATCAGAGTCGTGCCAGTGAAATAGTAAAGCCGGTTTCAGTGACTGACTGGCAAGTTTCGGTTCCATTACTCCTGAATAAGGTTATTGGCCTTAGACTCCGCATGCACATGTGCTGCTGAGGACATCTTAAAGGTCCTCAATATATGTTAATAGGGAATACAGGCTTAGGGTTATCAGCACAAGCTGTGGTAGCATAGCAGTGCTGTAAATCAGGCCATATTACTGATTGTTCTTTTACTAATTGTTGGGTTGTTCTTATCCAGTGATGTCCGGTCTGGTTTACTGTATCTCTGATCTGTTTCAGGAATTATTTAGATCTTCACACAATGCGTCCAGAATATGAACCTCAGTTTGGTTATCTAGGCTTGGAGTGGGAGGTGAGGTTTCGTTTTAGTTAAGGGTCCATTTGTTTCTTTCTTTACTTTCCCCGAACCCAGATACCATCCCACTGGGTGCCCAGTCGACGTGAACAACCGAACATTGCTTGTGATCTGCAGTGTTTTCACTGTTTTTGACTTCTTACTTTTAATAAAGAGCGTTTAGTAGCCAGAACAGGTGTGGTTTATTTTTTGTTTGTTTGTTTGTTTTTCCCCCCCTTCAGTCCTGTAGTTTCCATACCCTTTAAAAACTCTGAGAGCCTAAATCAGTTTTCCTTCTTCTGAGGTGAGCGTTGTTCCTAAACCCTTCTATGAGTAATGCTTCCCTGACCAATACCTGACTGATGGGTTCCACCATATTTCTCTCCTCTCCATGTAAACTGGGCGGTCCTAAGCTTGGGTAACACTTCCATAAGCATTCCCCTGACCAATCAGAAGGCTGACGTCTCTGGCCCCGCCCACACAGAACAGTTTCAGAGTCAGAGAAACTTAGCGAGCTGAAGCTAACTGCTTCATTCCTCTATCCATCACCAACACTGTTCCTTCATTCCTTTAATCCATTGTTCCTTCATCCCTCTATTCCTTTGTCCATCACCAACATTGTTCCTTCACCCCTTCATTCCTTTATCCATGAGGGACGGAGTAGATTTAGAGTGTTGGACAAAGCGCTCTCAATCAAGATGCTAATTAGCCACACCCACACAGTTCTCAGATGGATCTGATTGGTCAGCTCACCCACTCTGTTCTGATTGGTCAAACACCAGAGCGGCCCCCTACTTTGAGTTGCGCCCTCATGCCAATCTGGCTTACAGTGGTGTTGCTTCCGCTCCGTCAGTCTGGTCCAGTGTCTGATCCTGAAGGTCCGGTAAACTAAGCTGGTAGATCCACCTTGGCAGGCCCGACTGGGGTGGACAGTGTTTACTGATTCAGCTCACTGTGCGCTGTAGGTGGGAGTGCCGAGCCTGCCGGTAGGCGGACAGTAGGGACTGTGTTACAAGATGATGTTACTATGTAACAGAGAACAGGACTGGAATTCCAACCAGGTGTTTCGGGCAGCTGAGAGAAGCGGTTATTATATGACATTGCTGATTATAATCAAGTGTCAAGTTTTAAGTGCATCGCGGTTGAAAAACCAAGTGGTGTGCATCTTGCTAACGTGTATCCTGTCTCTTCTGCAGTGGATTAAGGAGAAGATAGCACAGACGCTGAAGGCCCTGCAGAAGCGCTATGTGACCACAGACGCCCCGGTGACCAGCGAGGACTCGGAGGCCAACCACCTCTGCTGTGCCCTGGAGGCCGTCTTCATCCATGGCCTGCGGAGCAAACACGTCCGTGCAGACGGGGCCGGTGCACGCGGGCGTAAAGGGCCGGCTCTGCCGCAGCCCGTGTTCTGGGGCCTGCTGAAGAGCGTCACTCACAGGCAGGTTCATTCCCTCCTCGTTAAACCACTTAGCACCACTGAGTCGGCTTATTCCTCCGGCTTTAGTCGGGACGATTATTTTGACCCTGAACTTTGTAGGCTTTTGGAGTCAGACAGGAAGATGTAAATGACTCTGACATCACAAGGGCTCGATGTCCGTTCAGTTTAGTAGCCTCTACTCGTTTGGTGGCAGGAAAAAGACATGGAAAGGAAGGATTGTGACCAGCTTTAGGATTATTTTGAGTCATGTGGTTTAGTAATTGGCTCCAAAGTTTAACTGTGCTGGTCAAGTGACACTACTTTGCATATTTAGGCCAGTGTGACAGCTCTGACCCTCAACAGGGTTTGTCCTGTTACCTCTCTTGAACTCCCCAAGCTAGAGAGTCATTCTTGTAGCTGGGAAAAATTAAAGGGGAATTCCACCATTATTTTCCTTCCCTTTGAACTCCTCTGATCAGTCTCCTCAGGGTTTCTCCCTACTTCTCTGAAAATATCTGAAGTATTTAAGAAACTTGGACCCATTTCCAGTCACTTCTTAGCCGAGTTAATGGAAACGGTTGTGGCCTGTAGCTTCAGGGTGTTCTCTGTAGGAATAAGCTATTTAAGTGTTTCCAATCAGGCTTCCGCACCTGGCACAGTACTGAATCAGCCCTGTTGAGGCTTGTTGATGATCTTCCTCTGTGCACTAATGCAGGTTTTCTTAATATCTTAATTGTCCCCTGTGGCCTTACTACAGCTTTGGACGTGAGCCGTGGCCGTGGCTCGTTTCTGGACTTTCGTCCACAGGCATTTCAGATTTGGCAAAAGCTGAGTTTATCTCTATCGGTACACACAAGCCATCCATTGCTCCAGTTGTTTAGGGAGTGCCCCAAGGTTCCATCCTTGGACACAGTCTTTTTATTTCTATGTCTCACCCCTTGGTTAAATAATTTGTTACACAGATGATGTTCAGATTTACATTAGCGCTGCGTCCCCCACGGTCTCACCACTCTCAGTCACCAAGTGCAGGCATTACAGATTTCAAACACTGGCTGGATAATAATATCTTGAAATTGATTACAGATAAAACTAAAGTCTTGATTGTTGGCCATATAACACTTGTTTCCAGTTTCTGTAGACGCACTGTGACTGTTGAATGTTGATGGTATTCCTATTAAATTTAAAAAAATTTAATTCATATTCAATTTTAGAGTCCGATTTGTAGGGCCTCTTGTTACAAAGCATTTCTGTCCCCTGTGGTTTTATTTAGGGCACCATCAGTGATGGGTGGGGGGGGTCAGTGATTGGGGGAATTTTGAAGTTGTGCAACCCCTGATTAAAGTACACCTAAAGTACACCTTAAACATAATCTGTGTTGAATAATACATTGTAATAACTGTCCATATAATGGAAAACTGAATTTCAGGGCAGCTTAATGTAGATAATTATCTGAGTAAAGTTATTTAGAACACAAAACACTAATGAAAAGAAGAAAAAAGGAAAAACAGCTGAATTTAAAATGTGCATTGTCATGTAAACTGCTGAACTTTTTCTGAGTCCACTTTGAATCTCTTCCCTCAGAGATGTGATTCTGGAGCTGGAGGGTTTGAGCTTCATCAATTCGGATGTGGGGCGTTGTCGGGCCTGGGTCCGCCTGGCGCTGAACGACGGGCTCATGGAATGCTACCTGATGTCGCTCCTGCGCGAGAGCGCCAAACTGAGCATCTATTACCAGCCTGGAGCGCTGCTTTTGGACCCTGAGGACCGCGAGGTTCTGCTCAGCCTACTGCAGGGCCTCGGCTCCCTGGCCTTCACACTCTCATACAAATCAGCCATGCTGAACGAATGGACCACCACTCCACTGGCCCTCGCTGGCCTGTGCCCCCCTGCGCCCGCTGATGACCTTCAGTTGCCCTCAAGGCGGAAGGAATCCTGGGATACAGTGTCACAGTCATCGGGCGGGTCTTCTGGAGGGTCCGCAGGCTCGGATGGGGCCCCTGAGGTGATCCACAGGGGCCCGGGAAGGAGGGCCAATGGGGCCTGTGAGATTCACACTCCACCCACAGACTCTGATTTGAGCTTGGACACGGCAGGGTCATCGCAGCTGTCCTCCAGCCTTGGTTCTGACGGTCCACTGCAGGCACAGGACCACTGTAGCCTGGAGAGGGAGAACTGGAACTGCCATGCAGAGTTCGCCCACGATGACCAGAACAAGACGCGGCTTAGAGGGTGAGTAGACAGAGCCGTAATCGGGTTCGCCTGTCCACAGACAGTCTGAACTCAGATTTGATGGGTGCTCACATGTTTTTGGCCATGTAGTCTACATCAGACAGTCCGTGTATGTCTGTGGGCGGAGCCTCTGATCTTGCATGCCATGAGGTGTATGAGGAAACGAGGAACATTTTAAAGAACTGTCAGGCTAAAACCTGAATGTGCTCGACAGTGAAAGCTATGTGGAGAGAAGAAACGGAAGTACGGGCTGTAAATATGCAGACTAGCACAATGCGCTTGTTTTGTGGTTTTACAGCCTTATGAAAGTAATTATAGTTTCATAAGTCTGGCATTGATGGCAGTGCTGCACCCTTTGGACCAGACCAACAGTATTGCGATTATATTGGTACATACATTGGTCAGCACCAGGAAGTGCATGTCCATCCACTGTTAACGCATGACCTACATCGCATTTTTCTACAGTACCTACTTTATGTGAATTCAAGCCTAAAAATGCCATATAGCGTGACTGTACAAATCTTTTCTTTTTGTAGTAGAGCAGCTTTAAAAGTCCTCAGCTTGTTAAATTTTGTATATGATTTTTGATTTCCCTAAATGTTACAAATATCTAGAGATCCACCGAAATGAAATTTTTTGGCTAAAGCCAAAACCCAACAAAATGAAACTTTTGGCCGAATTTATTAATTTTGCCACGTAAATTTATAAATTAAAAAGGCTAAATCCCAGATAGCACATCCGTGGGCCACATCTGGCAAAGCTATGGCACTGCTGGCCCACTGTCGGCACTGGCAATCTGAGCTAAAGGTGGTCCACATATTTACAACATGCATTTGGCCCACCTGTCCCAAAACAGGTCTGGTCCACTTCTGGCACAGATACAGCAGAGGTGGCTGCTTTTGGCTGAGACGTGGCTCTAATGTGGTAGATATGTGGCCCACGTCATGCTAACGGGAGGGGTCCACCCAAGTGGTTGCGGCCTTTAAAGAAAAAACATTTACTGACCTGCAGAATGAACACTCTGAACAGCACCCCAGCAGACACGGCAACACGGCACGATACGGCAAAAACACCATCCCAGCCGACATGCTGCATTCACAAAGAGCGCCTGACTCTGCACTGGCTGCGATTTTATCGCGTTGTGAAATTGGGGTATGCAGGCACGAAACAGCAAGTGAGGAACATGAGAAACAGAGAAACACGGGGCAAGAGGGAGCCAGAGGGAGCCAGAGGGAGCCAGAGGGAGCCAGAGGGAGCCAGAGGGAGCCAGAGGGAGCAAGAGGGAGCCAGGGGGAGTGTGTGTACGCACGTCTTTGTGCGCTGAGAAGCTGTCTGCCTCGCTGTAGCGGTTGTGAAGTCTAATGTCTCTGTCCTGTCTGGAGTTCCGTTTGGTTCGAATGCTTGAAGCTGACTTAAAGCTGGGGTTAATGCCAGCGTGCTCCGGTGTGACTCACTGTGGAAAAATAACCCGTTAAAGGGGGTTTTACCACTTAGCAGTTGGCTCTGGTCCTAGACTGAGGAGAAAAGGTTCCGCTCTGGTTCCTATTTACATCCGGGAACTAGAAAAAAGTAACAGAGTCATTACACGTCATTGTTCAGTATAAACTATTCAGTCGTTTCAACAGTGAAAATGGATTATTTGCCATTATCGACCGAATAATTGTGGTTGCCGAACATTCGGTGCATCCCTACAAATATGAGTATAATCAGCTAAATATCAGCTAAATTTCCTTCGGGATCAATAAAGTATCTGTCTATGTATCTATCTATATTCTATACTTTATTCCCGATGCAAATATGCACATATTTAACAATAATAATCGAAAAGTAAAAAAAAAAAAAAAAGAAAAAATCAAAAGGCACATTTATCATTTGACCCATATACTGGAACGTACACCTTGTAATGTATTTAAAACTGGGGACTCTGTAATGAAAGGTGGCTTGAGAAGTGCTCAACTGGACCTGTAATTGGTCAGCACACAGTGAAAACAGCAAGATTAGTTTGACGTCTCATTTACATATTTCAGCTCTCGCCCATATCAGTATTGCGAAGCCGGTATCGTTGATAATTAACAGGGGATAAATTATGCAGGTTCGGGGTTAGGTGATATTAGTTGGTGTATATTTCAGGCACTGAAAGTTTCTGGACTCTTGAACCACGTTGACTGTAGGTGTTGTGATGTATGAACTCACTGAACTATATTTTTTTATGATGTAGATCACGATATTTAGTAGAGTTTTGATAAGTTAGAACTAACACAGCTGATCAATTATGATCATAACCAACCTTTAAAAAGGAGTATATAGTGAAATGCTGCACTAAACTCAGACTGATTATGCTCGTCAGTGAACTTGCAGTTGGTCAGTTTTATTACAGGTGAGTCTTGTGTAATTACATCTGCATACACTATTTCCAGGTTTTCCAGATTTTCCCATCATCAACATTCCAGATAAACACTCAGAAGACACGTGTAGGTTCACTGGTAGTTTAGATAGTAAAAGAAGTGTCTATATGTGTGTTCTAGACATGGAGAACCCTGGTTCCCATCACCACCACCACTGTAAAGAACCTCTGAACACCATCTCACACCAAACCCGCTCTCAATCGCTCTGTTTACACCTCACACCGAACCCGCTCTCAATCGCTCTGTTTACACCTCACACCAAACCCGCTCTCAATCGCTCTGTTTACACCTCACACCAAACCCGCTCTCAATCACTCTGTTTACACCTCACACCAAACCCACTCTAGATCACTCTGTTTACACCTCAATCGCTGAATTATTCAGAAATTCTGATGGAATCCCCCTTCAGATACTCAGACAAGCATACTGTGGCTCATATAATCACCTTTACGATAAAGTGTCGTCATATTGCGCACCCCTAATTTGACGACAACAACACAGTACTAATGTCTCCCTGTATATAAAGCGAGTGTCTGAGTCTCACTTCAGTGTCTGTTTTCAGAGGGAGTAGCTCCTCCAGCCAGGACCTGACGAAGGAAGACGTTTATATGCTCAGTCCAGCTCCAGACAGCATGATCGAGACCACCACCCACAGCAGCAGTGATGAAGACTCACCCAGACCTCCCTCACCCCACAAGCAGAATGCTGCCCAGCTGCCTCCACCTTCAGCAGATACAATTGAACCCAACACTCACTCGGCTCCATTAGCAGAGGAGTCACCAGCGGAGGCCATATCTGAGCCTGAGACTGCCATCACACCTACAAACCCTGCGGTCTCTTCTGAGGCTCCTGTGACTGAAGCTTCTGTGAAACAGGAACAGAGACAGACTACTGCAGAGTCTCACACCAAACCTTCTGATGTCTCTCCTCCTATTGTGACCTCTGAGGTGACCCCTGACTTATTGACCCCCAACCCTCCAGCTCCACTGAGCTCTACTGCCGTCGGGCCAGTGGGAAACTCCCGTCACGGTTCCGCCCAGCGCAGCTGTAGCGTTCTGAGCAGGAAAACGTCTTCGGGATCTCTTTTTGTAAGTTTCTGAGGTTTCCTGTCCTCATATCACTGACCGACATCAGTGTGGTGTTATTGGAGCTGCGCTGTCAAAGTAAAATTTAATCTGATGAACAAAAAGTTGTCCATTTCAGTGTTTACAGCTGCATCTGCATGTTTGTTTCATCTTTATTAAACCAGCCACTGTCCCAGGGTCCAAGCCATCACCATGGGCTATGACCTGGAAGAAACAGCACAGTGCAGACGTTGCTAAACAAATGGATTTGAACACATGTCTGAGCTCTTTGTGGTGCATCTTGTTTCTCCTCTTGTCTCTGAAGTCTCCATCCTGGATCTCGGAGGAGGACTTCTATAAGCCAGACCCTTCCAGAAGCGTTGATTCCGAAGGACCTGAGGTTCAAGACGTCACCCAAATGAATGGGACAGCATCTCCTGTCTCTGAGCCAGCGTCTCACCAGTCCCCGCCCAGCGTGGTCCATCGTAGACAGATCGGTAAGAGGGGCTTCAGGGTGGCTGTTATGAAAACGTGTCTGACTGTTGTAGTTCGAGAACATAGATGAGCTGTAGTCCTGCAGAAGCTGCTCGATCTCGACACAGAGTGCTGCAAACATTTTCACCCAAGATATTTGATTTCTCTCGATTGTCTGCGGCTGGATCAAAGACACCTGATGATGGTGCCCAGACTAGTCTAACTGGTCAAAACAAGGAAGTAAGGCTTCTTTGTCTTGCCCTTGAAAGTCATATGACAGTTAAAAATGCCCTTACAGCAGCAATTGTGGGCAGTCGAGGTGATCATGGAAATTCTTAAATGCTCTGTTGTGTGATCTGTCTGGTGTTAGTATATGCGAGATCACTGCCTCTTAGAGTTATGGTGGTTGATCAGTGCTGTAATTGAATTAGGGCTAAAAGATGAATCGATTTTCTATCTGAATTTGCAGTTTAAAAGAGTGCAATATCTAAATCGCAAGAGCTGCTGTTATAGTTATAGGCTATTTAATTAAAACCCTGTCTTTATATGGGGAACGTCAACATGATATCAGAGCTTATAAACTGCCTGTAAATGAGTTGGGCCAATCAGAGGCAGCCAAACAGCTGTATGCTGTGACATCACAACCACAGGTAACTGAGAAATTGAATGCTCTGGTCTTACTGACCAAATAACAGGGCTGGAAAGTTGCAATGCTGACCAGAAAAAATCCCAATTAGATATTCTTCTCAAATCATTCAGTCCTAAATTGAATATTCATAGTCGATTTAGACACATGGTTTGCGTGCGGTACAAACTTTGATTACTGACCAAAAGTCTGCTCTTAATGCTAACATCCTGACTCGGGTTCCTCCGAATCAACATTTACACCGCCTGCCTCCAGTTTCAGTACGGCAGGTCATTTAGGTGACGCCTAAGAGTGACCTTTTGTAATTGATGCAGCTACACCAACAAAATTAGAGGTCAAACCCTCCATGTATACAAACTTGGCTGTAAACAGAAGCCTTTTTATGTAGTGTTTTTCTGATGTCATGAAAACATCAAAGCATCTACATGCATCCACCTGGTCAACCTGCAGCAGCTTAGCAAAGCCCATTCATGCTGATGTTACAAGAAGTGTTTCTGTCTGGACTTCCTTTTGAATGATGCACAGTACATGGCAGCCAATCAGAACAGTTACACCGATTCGCCAAAACGTCTTCACCACTAATACAGTAATGCTGTTGATCTTGTGATGCGGCATGTGGTCTGGAATATATTACACGGTGTGTGATCAGTCGGTTCACATGCCCAGTGTGTTGCACGTCAGGGAAATGGGCAGACCACAGTGACTCTGAAAAGGGCCAAACCGGGTACACCCTTTACACAGATGGTATTTCCTAAAGGTAGGTGGCCTGTTTCAGCAGGAGAATGACCTGCCACACCTCACACATTGTTCAGGGGGAGGAGGAGTTTATGGTGTTCCCCTGGCCTCCGAAATCACTCAGATCTCAGTCTGATCAAGCATCTATGGGATGTGCTGGAACAAGTCTGATCGACAGCTGACTTGAAGGCCTTGAAGGGTCAGCATTGGTTTAATGGACATAAAGCCCACCTCTTACCCTGTTCTTCAATGGTCAGGACCCCCACAGGACCACCACAGAGCAGGTATTATGTGGGTGGTGGATCATTCACTGTCCACTCTATTAGACACTCCTACCTTGCTGCTCCACCTTGTAGATGGACAGTCAGAGACGATAGCTCGTCTGCTGCTGCACAGTGCAGTGTTGGTCATCCTCTAGTCCTTCATCAGTGGTCACAGGACGCTGCCCCACAGGACGCTGCCCCACAGGACGCTGCCCCACAGGACGCTGGACGATTTTTGGTTGGTGGACGATTCTCAGTCCAGCAGCACTGCTGTGTCTGATCCACTCACACCAGCACAACACACACTAACACACCACCACCACGTCAGTGTCGCTGCAGTGCTGTAAATGATCCACCACCCACATCATACCTGCTCTGTGGTGTATAGATACACAGAAATGGTGTGTGTGCACCACAGAGTTACAGGACTCTGAATTGTTTACAGTGAGGAGACTGTGAGTGCTGTGTGACCACTGCTGACTGTTCTAGTCATGTGTTTCGGAGGGGAAGTGTCTCAGGCTGCTCATGCTCCAGTCAGACCACACACTTGTGACCCAGAGCTGCCAGTACTGCTTTTTAGCAGCAATAGGAACGTGTGAGCCGGAGAGCACACAGCATCCTTTTTCCGCACTCCCGTTTTAATGAGCACGTTCTGATTAAGGGGGAACTGAAATAAACAGGGCGATTTTCTCAGCTCAGTTATTTTGGTTTCTAGTTTAGTGTTTCCTGTTAATTAACTTGTTCTGTGTTTTTTTTTTTTTTTTTTTTTTCTTCTTCTTCTTCGTGTGAAACGGCTTCTAGCACGTTTCACACAAACACGGTGCTTTTTACAGAATTTCACTCTTAATGAACGCAGCATGTATAAACAACACAAATGGGTAAACTGAGTTAATTCAGTTTGTCACGTGCTGCTGTGTGGGGGAATGAAGTGAGTATCCTTTACTAACTGGTGTGTATGGGGCTTGTTAGCTGTGTGCCTGAGAGAGTTTCACTTTTAGAGAAGTGGTTTATACTGTGGTGTTTCGTTATGTGTTCATAGCGCTGGTATAGTTGCTGAGCAGATGATGATGATGATGATGATGATGTCATATGTGCTGTCTGTGTTCAGGTTAGTGAATCTTTCAGCCCACAAACTGATATTGATTTTACAGTCATCTGTTCTCCTTAGCCATGTCCTCTGATCTTTGAGATCGGTATCGGGGCAGATCAGGCCAGTGTTTAACTGATCTGTGTCGGCTTTATTGAGCATAAACCAGATCCTTTGTTTTACGCCCGCGGTCACATGGGTGTCATAAAAGAGAGGACAGTTTGTGGCAGGACACGGCTACAATGACTGCAGTGTGGAAATATTTTAAACTGGAATAAAACCAGTCCAACAACCACGTGTAACGTCTGCAATATAAGCGTTTAGTGAGGCGTTATCACAGATCTGATTTCATTATACACTCATCCTCAAAAAAAACAGCTGCACCCAGAAGGAAGCAACCGACGGGAAGGAATCTTGGTGTGTAGGTTTGATATCGAGAGACATGCCAGTGATTCAAGTTTCACGCTTGGCCGCACATGTGACGTAAGCAAGGACGGGCCTTATCGCTGTACCTGACTGACCCAGCGGACATTCAGCGAGCAGTGATGTCCTCCATGAGTCATCCTGTTAGTGCAGCACCATTGGCAGACGGCTGCACCACGCAGGACTACATGTACACAGACCGTTACCACGACTGTCCTTAACACCACGTCACCGTCACCAAAGACTGCAATGGTGT
>CM067491.1:28222116-28271833 GCA_034552555.1 Semaprochilodus insignis | reverse complement strand
TATATATATATATATATATATGTATATGTGTGTGTATATGTATATGTATGTATATGTATGTATGTGTGTGTATATGTATAACAGATTTGCATATCCAAAATAATGACCTATTAATAATTTGCTTATTTCTTACATGGGTAGATAAAGGTGGCGTTAAGAGTTTTGCCCAAAGACTCTTATTGGTATAGTTTAGGGTGCTAGCCCAGTTAGGAGGTTGAACCCCTGCCTACAGCATGTACCCATTACAACTACACCAACCTATAGTTGGCATATGTAGTAAACCCTACATTACTACTACATCCTTCATGACTATTCAGTAATTGTATAGCTCTGGATTCTGTTGGATGCTAAGTCATCCCGGATTGTATTCGGATACTTTTTTTTCAGAAAATATGCCGTGAATTCAGTCCCCAGACCGTTTAGATGATTCACCATGTTGATTGAATATGGACGGTTTTGTGCTTTGATGACTGAAGGACGGATGAAGGACGGATCCCTCATGCTTTCAATATTGGTCAGGATCTTATTAACTTTAGACTATAAACAGACTTTAGTATATACTGTGATTGCCCGGTGTGTCTAAATGTATTGTAAACCACTATACTATAATCTCACTGTGATGATTTTGCCTGTTTTGTTCAGTCCTCCCGACCGGGACGCCTCCTCTACCTCCTCCACACCCTCCAGCCCTGAGCGGGAGCCCTCCGAGTTGCCGGAACCGGACTGGAGCCGACAAGCCGACCCGGAGCCGGATGCCATAAAGGAGGCGGTGGTGTGCCTGAGCCAGGAGGATCGAGGCTGGAGCCCGCTGGTCCTCTCCCTCTCTCTGGAGGTGCTCAGGGGATTCTCTGTCCAGGATGGCCGCAAGACACCCCTGTTCACCCATCCCATCGAGGCCGTGCGGGACGTGGTCCCGGATGCTGCTCTGGGTGGTCCGGCCTTCTTCAAAGTGCTGACGGCACGGGGGACGCTGACGGTCAGGGCGGAAAGTGGGAAGGAGGCGCAAGCCTGGAGGAGCCTCATCAGAGGGGCACTGAACTCTTACCTGGATACAGAGGAGGAGGGAGCCAGAGAGGAGATGGTGTCCCCAGGTGGAGGACAAGGAGGGAATATCCACAGGCTGGTCCAGCACAGGCTGAAAGGTGATGGGGCTCTGCTGCCTCATCTGACCACAGTTCCTACAGAGAGAGGACTGGATGCCCAGAACTTCAAATGTGCAGGTACGTCACATGACTTGCAGTCAAATCGAAAACCCAATAAAACTTGATTATTGATTCACTGTCAGCTCAGAGTTTCACACCCCTACGTGGCACACGTCAGACACAGAAATCTAATTTTTCCTCATATCAGATTTTGTCGGAGGTCATCACCACGATAGCTCATTAAATATGAGGTGTTTAATAAACGTTTCCTGTTTGAGGAACTGATGAACCCCTGTCTGCCTGAGTCTCTACGTGTCTGTGTTTGTGTTTGTTTAGGATGTCCTAAGCAGATTGGTGTGTCTCTGGGTCGAGCCAGGTTGTGCGAGTTCTCAGGTCTGTACTTCTGTGAAAGCTGTCATCAAGGGGACACCGCCATCATCCCCTCGCGCATGGTGCACAACTGGGACCTCACGCCACGTGAGGTGAGAGCTGTTGATGTCCTTCAGCTCTGTATCAGAGTGTTATCGCCCCATGTGTCCTGACTGTGTGCGTGTGCATGTGCAGATCTCCAGACCGGCTCTGGAACTGTTGGCAAAGATTGAGCAGGAACCTTTGCTGAACCTTGACCTCTTAAACCCTGACCTGTTTGATCACGCTGAAGCCATGGCAACAGTCCAGCATCTCAGACAGAGGCTCCGCCTACTTGGAGATTACCTGCTCATCTGCCGCAGTGGAATCCGGAAGAGAATCCAGGCCAGGTACATGTGTGGGGGCGGGGCCGTTTTATTGTACTTATCACAGTTGTTGTGTGTGTGTGTGTGTGTGTGTGTCTCTGTTGTGTGTGTGTGTGTGTGTGTGTGTCTCTGTTGTGTGTGTGTGTGTGTGTCTCTGTTGTGTGTGTGTGTGTCTGTCTCTTGTGTGTGTCTGTCTCTTGTGTGTGTCTGTCTCTGTTGTGTGTGTCTGTCTCTGTTGTGTGTGTGTGTGTGTGTGTGTGTCTGTCCCGTGTGTGTGTGTGTGTGTGTGTGTGTGTGTGTGTGTGTGTGTGTGTGTGTGTGTGTGTGTGTGTGTCTGTCTCTGTTGTGTGTGTCTGTCTCTCTCTCGTGTCTGTCTGTCTGTCTCGTGTGTGTGTGTGTGTGTGTGTGTGTGTGTGTGGATTAGAGTTGGAGTGTGCTGTTGACTGATGTATTGTAATCTAAAGTAGCTCTGTCTGTTACAGGCTGGAGCCAAGAACGTACCTCCTGGAGTCGGGTCACCTGTACAGTGTGTTAGACTTAAGGCAGGTAGGTGCTGCTTTGGTGATTTTGAGTCATTTAGAGAGAGTTTAAGGCCCGTTGTGATTGTTTACACAGGGAATTCTACCAGTCAAGCCACATTTTTGATGATAAGAGGATGATAAGAATATATGAATCCAATAAATAATGACATCACTTCCCTGACAACAGGAACTCGGGCCAAATAAATAGGTTCAAAACATACAGACTGTTCCTTCAGTAATGACTCATCTCCCTTCTTCTCCTTCATTTTCATTTTCTCCATTGTCGTTTCTGCAGATAGCAGATGGTCAGTATGAGTTCTTCCTGCAGTCTCAGATCCAGTTCTCCTCCAACCACGTGCATCATTGTGACCTCTGCACGCAGCGAGGCTTCATCTGCCAGATATGCAATGCAGATGACATCATCTTTCCTTTTCAGTTCGACACCACCTCCAGGTACTCCCACAGCTCATGGGACATTCTTTAACTGACCAGAGCAGGGCTGCCCAGCTCCACACCCAGCAGAGTCTAAATAATCTTGGGTTATATTAGTCACCGTGCTGTAAAAGCACTGTAGAATAATAGTGGTATTAATATTGTGCTATAAAACAAGCTCCCGAAATAATCCCATGCTATATTAATCCTGAACAAATTCCCGTAACAGTAAACGTCCCGCCATGTCAGGACTTTCTAAGTATGGAGACACCAAATCAGCACCAAATCTTGTTTTCTCTCTGGCCCAAGTCAAGCAGATGCATTTTGCAACTCAGAACTTCATGGAATGGCAGAAAAGAAGCTTGATTTTAAAAGGAAAGCCCAGTGAACAATAACTGATGATCAATTTAGACTGATATGATCAATATTTATTGAGCTACACATACAGAAGTCTGTCTCTCAGTATGGCGTCGGGCCGCCGTGTTTGCTAACCCAACACGCCAGACGTCTCGGCATCATGGAGCTGTAGAGGTTCCTAATGGTGTCCTGTGATAATCCATCCCATGCAGCTTGAATATCCTCACACAGTTCCTGCAGATGGTGCGGTAGAAAAAAAAAAAGAGTGACACCAGGCCTTCTGGACGTGTGACGCATGACAACAAACCGTTCATCTAGTTGTAGAGGTTTTTAATGGTGTCCTGTGATAATAAATGCTGATATGTATGTATTGGTCTGGGGAAGACTGGCTGGTTAAGAAATTCAAATTAACAAGGGGGTTGCTAGATGCTGAAGAGAGCAGCATTCATCAGCATTAGCCTTACAAGAAATTAATTAATAATGATAAATACAATTTAGTCATAAACTGTAAAGGCTCAAGTGTACATTTGGCTTATTTTCCTCCGTCAGTAGTCCATCCCTGTATATAATGTCAAGTTCAAGAATTGTGTAGAGAGGCTGTTTCTGTGCATGTCCCCATCACTGTGCTGCCAAACACAGCTCGTTCACTTCACAATACTGAGATATAGTAGCAGAAATATAATAATGCGGTTGTCTTAAGGCTGCTACCCGCGGCCTCCTCAGGTCTTTCTCTTTGGGGAAACCTTCAGAGCATGTGAAAATTTAGCCAACCAGCGAACAGTCTGATTCATAGTGACAGTGTGTTAGTCATTCAGTAGACACGAGTAGCGTGTCATAGAAATTGGTTTGGACAAAAATGCCAGTACAGAAGAAATCTCTGGCTTCGTTTTTCCAGTCTTCTGGGAGTTATGACAAGTTTCCCGAATCAATATAGCAGCAGTGTTGACGCATGATCCAGTCACCAGTGTGGTGTCTGAACATTATACACCGATAAGCAATAACATTAAAGCCCCTTGTATCTCCACTCACTGTTCATCTTATCAGCTCTGCTGATCAAACAGGACACTTCCAGACTGTAGTCCATCTGTTTCTCTGTATACTGTATTACCCTGTTCTTCAATGGTCAGGACCCCCACAGGACCACCACAGAGCAGGTATTATGTGGGTGGTGGATCATTCTCAGCACTGCAGTGACACTGACGTGGTGGTGGTGGTGGTGGTGGTGGTGGTGGTGTTAGTGTGTGTTGAGCTGGTGTGAGTGGATCAGACACAGCAGTGCTGCTGGAGTGTTTAAACACTGTGTCCACTCACTGTCCACTCTATTAGACACTCCTACCTTGCTGGTCCACCTTGTAGATGTACAGTCAGAGACGATAGCTCATCTGCTGCTGCACAGTGCAGTGTTGGTCATCCTCTAGTCCTTCATCAGTGGTCACAGTCCACCAACCTAAACCTTCCAGCCCACAGCATCCTGTGACCACTGATGAAGGACTAGAGGACAGCAGCAGATGAGCTGTCGTCTCTGTGGAAGCTGGCTGTGAAGCTAATCCTGTCTAAATGGTACTGTACTGTAACGTTCCATCTCTTTTATTGTTCTTCCTGTCGCTTTTCTTTCAGGTGTACAGTGTGTAAGACGGTGTTCCACTCCTCCTGTAAGACCCAGAGTCTTTCCTGTCCTCGCTGTGAGCGTCTGCAGAGATACCAGGAGAGAGACCTGCTCGAGTAAACCTCCATATCTCCATCCACATGTAAAGATCGGTCTGGCCGAGCTGAGCAGCCGTTAGCCGTAACCAGCGGAGGTGCTGATGGAGCCCGTGCCTCGGTTTATGAGCTGCAGTCATGAAGTCCCGTGTTAATGTATTTTACATGTGGCCTCAAGTGCCTTATTTAAATATTTGTATATACTCTGTACGTGTGTCTCTGCGAGCAGACGGGCTGATTTTAGCGGGGCGTGGAGGGACCAGCCTGCAACTTGCACTAACTGGGAGACCAGTACAGTCTCGGTCTACTACCTTAACGCACTCATCCGCCAGAGCTGACCGAACCTATATAGGGTTTAGGTTTTCCTTCATTACCACAACAGGCTGAGATTATGCAACGGGTTAGAACCACATGCGTCTGCCCAAGGCCCTTCAGCGGTTTAATGATTTTTTCAGTAGCTTTCTGCTGATTCGCTCTTCACCTCACGCTTAAAGGAAGCCGCTCTGGGGAATCCCACGTCCACGCCAAGTTTTGCCACGGATCATATGACGCTCTGTTTTTACGCTTCTCTTCGCACCTGTGGAGGAGACGGTTTTATAAATATCTGTTTACAGACCAAACACTAGTCTAAGGTGTATTTTAATACGGCGGTAGCGGTGTAGCTCTGGACTTTTATAGCTATTTATCATCTTTTATGACTGTTTATCACTCGGTTTCTGTTTTCTCACACGGCTCTGGTTCTTTTATTTAACTCGGATCTACATTGTGCCAAAAATATGATGATGAGAATGTTAAATTAACTCTACGCCACGTAATCATGACTTTCTCATAGAGAAGCTCTCGTTTCTACTGACAGCAAGGCTTTGAGTTACAATGGCTTGACGGGTGAGGCATCGCTCTGTATTGTTGATTGGCCTAGGAGTGGAATAAGCGGGTCAGTCTGAAGCGGCCCGGTGTGCTACATACAGTATAAGGCCTTAGCTTTCCATGTAGTGGTGTACTGTTTCAGATTCGGTCTTCGTCTCCAACGTGATTCACACATCTTTGTTTACTGATCAGATGAATGTTTACTGTTTATATATATGTCTCCTGCACAAACAGCTGCTCCGGGATGGGCCTGCCTGCGAGGAGGCCTCCTGGTTAAAGCTAAAGCAGCTTGTCCTCTGTTTGTTATGGTTTTCCATGGTCACTCTCCTATGTGGGTTAGTAATCAGGGTGGAAGCTGTTCCTTTTAAACACCTGAATGTCTCATTGGACTTTTTAAACGGCGCACAGGAATGTCTTTTTAGCATATAACTATTAAATCGTTTTATTAATGACCTTTTTTATTTTCTTTGTTCAGAGGTTCAGCTTTTAAACAGGCCTCCTCCACTAGGGGGCAGCGCTGACTAAAGGAACTAATCTGGTCCCAGTGCAATAAAGAAATGCATGTCTTGCACAGCTAGTAACAGAATCCTGCAGGCCTTTGCCAACATTTCTTCTTCAGTTCTTTTGGGTAGTAGGTTTTAATATTGAGTCATAACCACCTGCTTTATTTGTTCTAATTTTAAGACGCCTGATCAAAGCTCTTCTGGATTCTGCTGGTGCTTTTCTTTTTTTTTTTTTTTTTCCATTAACTTTGTCTGTTTTTCATCCTGATTAAATTATGTATGTTAAACTAAACTAATGTTCCCGTCATCTTTGTTTTTTCCTAGGCATTATTGTTTCCGAGGCAACGGAAAACCGAAATCCCGAATGTCGGCTTTAAAAAGCCAGGTTTGCTTACTTATCAGCTGGACACAGTTTGAGCCAAGTTGTCCTCGTCCTCAGTCGCCCTAGGGTCAATCATGTCACTCCCTTTGCTTTCTGTAGACGCCTATCGAGCCAAAAATGGACCTGCCCCTCCCTACCCGATGGCAAACCGCCCGATCCGTACCTTGAGCACTTTTGAGCTTCAGGTTTGTCCTGGCTCAATCCGCCATCCTGAAGGACACATGGTAGATGAGCATGAAGACTCGTGTTAGGAAAACCAGCATGGACCAGCTTAGACCAGCATGGAACAGAAAGGCGCTTGTCAGTCGGCGTTACCTGCTGAATGCACAGCAGAGACATGAAGGATAGAATCTTTGAGCGACGACATTTTCGAGAACAGCATAAACAGCACTCAGGAACCCAGCATCCAAGGGTTACGTTTGACTGTGTCTGTACACGCCTTTATTTGTGTTTACAGTCAGCATTATAGACATTACAGCAGCAAATCAGCCCATTATCAGCCGTATCTGTGGACAGACTCACGAGCACGAGATGCACATTCTTCCAGTAAGAGTCATTCTTCTCAGTATGGGCTGCACTGCAGCTTTGAACTGGTTCTTCAGGTTTCACACATAGCAGCGTGTTATTGTCTGCTTCTCACTCTTTCTGCCCTGGATGTCAGCGTCGCATGACCATAGCTTTGTAGAGGAGACTAAACCTATGCTATGTGGCCATAACAATGAGGACACCCCTTCCTAAGTAGTGACTTCGGCTGTTTTGGCCGCACCCAGGTGTATTATGTCAAGCCATGTTGTCTTGGTAGACTAACACTGGCAACAGCATGGGTCAGCCTTTGAGCTGGCGCTGGTACTAGGTTCCACCTGTCCAGCATGTCAGGTCATCAAGGTTTCGGCCCTGCTAGAGCGGCCATGGACAACTGTAAGTGCTGACGTCTAGGAGCAACAACCGCACAGCGGGGGGCGGTACACAGCCTCACAGAGTGGGACAACCAAGTGGTATGACCAGGAAGATCATCTCTTCTGAGTTGCAGCGCTTCAAGCTCCATCTGTGAGCGTGAAAACTGTCAAGAGCTTTGTGAAGACTGTGAATGTTAAAGAGGAACTGTGGTCACCGCCTGCAAGACGCTAACTAACTAGTGCTACTGCTGAAGGTTCGCCTCCAAACCACAACATGGAACACCCATACTGGCTTTGGGATCCATCCCAGTGAAGAAAACAGTGGTGGACAAAGTACACAAAGTAGAGACCTCCAAGCTACAATACTCCACCAGTGTCAGTGTCAGTTCCTCCCTTTAGATCTCCACTGGAGTAACAGTACTAAAGTATTTCCCTTCAAATGTACTCAAGTATGGAGAGTAACAGGAGCATGATTTATTATGGCTCTAATGTCCTATTATCATTTCTGGAACAAGACTCTTAATCAGCTCAGTGTAGGTGAAGAGACTTGAGTGTCTCTCAGTCCACCAGTCTTTAATAGAAGATCAGTAATTAGTCTGACACTGACGTCTATTACAATCATCATCAGCACAGAACACTGAAGGAGAACAGGTTCCATTAGCTAGAACCAAGCTCTGTCCAACAGCTCAAAATAAGCTCAAAACAAAGTGACCGCTGTGCTCTGATTGGTGGGCTCACTTCACGCTTCTCTCGTTTCGACATGTTACGTTTATATGCTCACATAAGCCAAAGGGAAGGACAGATTAGTCTGTAATGTAGTGGAGGTAAAGCAAAAAGACCCCCAGAATGGAAACACTTCAGTACAGATACACAAAATTTATGCAAATCTGCACCCACCAGCCACTTGTTTAGGTCCACCTCCTTGTATCTACACTTGGTGTCCATGTTATCAGCCCCACTGACCATATAGGACTCTCCGTAGTTGTACAGTTCCAGACTGTAGTCCATCTGTTTCTCTGTGTACTGTATTACCCTGTTCTTCAATGGTCAGGACCCCCACAGGACCACCACAGAGCAGGTACTATGTGGGTGGTGGATCACTCTCAGCACTGCAGTGACACTGACGTGGTGGTGGTGTGAGTGGATCAGACACAGCAGTGCTGCTGGACACCTCAGTGTCACTGCTGGACTGAGAATCGTCCACCAACCGTAACGATCCAGCACAACAGCGTCTTGTGGGCAGCGTCCTGTGACCACTGATCAAGGTAGGAGTGTCTAATAGAGTGGACAGTGAGTGGACACAGTGTTTAAACACTCCAGCAGCACTGCTGGGTAGTGCTGTCGCCTCACAGTAAGAAGGGCCTGGGTTCGCTTCTCAGCTTAAGCATCCGGGTCCGGGAATGTGTATGTCTGTATATCTACCCTGTGATGGACTGGCGGCCTGTCGAGGGTGTTTCATGCCTTCCACCCGTTGAGGCTCCAGCTAAGCTCCAGCACACCCCGTGACCTAGAGGAATAAGCAGCTTAGAAGACGAATGATTCAATAAAAGCATTTGGGCATTTTCATACATGGCATAAATATAGTTGATAAATATATTTGGATTATGTATTTCCCTATGAGGCTTCTTTTTCCATTGAGGATCGATCAGAGTAGGAGATGATTGGGCTTCATTCTTCTACAGTTTCAAACTGAGAGGTGTGATCAACAGTGAAGCCATCCAGGAGCTGAACCAACTCAACAGAAAGTAAAGAAACCTCAACCCTCCTCACCCAAAAGGAGAAACAGGAACCAGAGTGTATTAGAAGAGAAGTAAAAATGCTCAGAAGAATGTAAGTCTATCAAGAACGTGCACGAGGTGCACTACACTAATGGCTCGGTTCTTATTAGGGTGTTTGTGTAAATCCGGTGCCGTTCAGGCAGCTGGATGGTGACATTTCGGCTCCTATTGTTTTCCCCCAGCGGAGAAGAATTGCTGGAAGGAGCCAGTTCACAGTGATAACCTATCCGCGCACCGCTGCTCTGTTTGCTGAAGCACTGAAACCTTTACAGGTTGTGTTTGGGTTTCTTATAGAACCAGTCCGGTGGGTCAGAGGAAGCTGAGGGAAGCATGTTTGAAGGTTAGCCCAACATGGTGGAGAACAGAGTCACATATAACCGGCTAAGGGCCTGGGTACATCTGTCGGTACATCTGTGAGGTCAGACACTGATGTTGGACCAGAAGCCCTGGCAGGTGTTCAGTGAGGTTGAGGTCGGAGTATCTCCAAACTCCTCAGAAGCCAGACCAGACTGTGTTATAGGCTGTAATGTGGCTCAGGTGCTGTTATTACCTGGGTTTCACCCTTCAAGGAGCACCAACCAAAACCTTGCCTGTATTGGGCAGGCCGGGCTCTGTCAAGCATGCTCAGTGTCGGATCCTATAGCTAGATCTGCACATGATGTCACCAAAGTGTGGACTTCGTGGAGGACCAGCAGGGCTTAGGGAACCATTTGGGACTAAAAGAAGATTGTCCCATCCTCAAGATACATCATCAACAGGTCTTTAAATCTGACTCTCTGGAGACTACAGTAGGAAACATGCTTCCAACAGATGTACCGAGGCCCCTAGGAGGTCACATGCGACTCCACCATGTTGGGCTAACCTTCAAACATGCTTCCCTCAGCTCTCTCTGACCCACCGGATTGCTTCTATAGCCTGCAAACACAGCCTGCAGAGGTGTCAGCGCTTCATGGATCTGGCTTTGTGCACAGGGACACAGTCGTGCTGGAACAGGAAAGGGTTCCTCCCCAAACTGCCGCTTCTACAAAGCTGGAATCCTAGAGCTGTGTAGAATGTCTTCGTGTGCCGTAGCATTAACACCACCCTTCACTGGAGAACTAAGGGTCTGAGACCAAACCCTGAAACCCCACCCCAAGGCTGTTATCCCACCTCCACCAAACATTACTGTTGGCACTCTGCATTCCGATAGGGAGCGTTCTCCTGGATTCATCCACCAAACCCAGATTCCTCCATCAGACTGCCAGACAGTGAAGTGTGATCCATCACTCCGGAGAACATGGTTCCACTGCTCCAGAGTCCAGTAGTGGAGCTTTACACCTCTTCAGCCGACACTTGGCGTTGCACATAATGATCTTAGGCTTGTGTGCTGCTGCTCAACCATTTCACAAAGCTCCCAATGTACAGTCCTCACTATCAGAGGCAGTTTGGAATGCTGTAATGAGTGATGCAACAGACGATAGACACTGTTTGTAGACGGTTTGCATGGTCTTCCCCTTCGGGGCTGAGTTGTTGGGACTCATAGACAGTTCCATTGGCCGGGGCAGATCCAGCAGGACGGGAATTCCACATACTGACCTGTGGCAGATGTGGCATCCTATGACAGTGACTTGACGTGTTTGTTGAGCTCTTCAGTACACACCATTCTACTGCCAGTGTTTGTCTGTGGAGATCGCATGACTAGGTGCTTAATTTTATACGTCAGTTAGCAAAGGGTGTGGCTGAAACAACTCATAATTAAGAGGAGTGTCCACATACTTTGGCCATATTGTGTATTTGTCAGTATACTGTGTGAGAGTTTCAGTTTCATAGTTCCAGAACTGACATTACACAAATAACATGGCTGATAGAAGCTCACCTGTGACTGAACCGTACCTAACAGCGTGTAACACCTCCACCAGCACCAATAACAGCTGTGACTGTGTTGGGCATGTACTGGACAAGTTTCTGGATGTAGGCCACATCAATGTTCAGACACTCTTACATCAAAGAACTCGTCAGTTGGTCCAGCCTTCCCTGGCACAATTCCGAGGAGAATTCCCTGTAGACTGGGATCTTAGCCACTGCTGGTAGACCCGTATGACCGTACGCTTCCATACACCTGCAGATTCAGCTACTTCCTTCACACTATGGTCTTTGACACGCCCAAATGCAGTCACTCCTTTTAGCCAATCATTAACATCTGCTCTGGAGCCATTTTCCACACATGGAAGACATTCCCTGCACTGTAGCACCTCTTCCCAATCTATGGATCCCGTCACTCACACCCCGCAGGTATTTATAGCCCCATCGTCCTCGTGCAGCGCCATCTGCAGGAGCCTGAAGTTATTAACACCTTAAAGATGCAAGAGGACTCATTTTCTGTCCTGTGAGCTTAACTAGTAATGTCAATGCAAATTCATCACAAGAGGTGTTGACTCTCAGGTCTTGTTCAGATGGGCTGCTCACACTTCGATGTTTGAGCGTTGTGTATTTGGGTGGTTATTTGGGTTCGGGTCCTAATTCACGTGCCGTAGCGGGGCTGATGCTTCAACGGCAGCGAAGTGTTTAGTTTAACAGGTCGTCTTCTGGAAAAGCTCTTGTCTAGTTTTGTAGATCTTTTACACACCACCTGAGATCTTACTCATCATCTCCTCTATCTGTCTTCAGTTTAAAAGATGAGTACTAATTCACTCCTCCAGCCAAACTCTTGGGAAATTTGGGCAACTTTTCAGGTTTACAGGTGTTTCAGAGGTATCCCGGATATATCCAAGGTCCAACTGGGTGACCAAAAGACCAGTGCTGCAGCTCTAGTTAAGAATACCAAAGACAGAACCTCACAGATGAGTGTGGACATTCAGCGAGCAGTGATGTCCTCCATGAGTCACCCTGGCAGACGGCTGCACCACGCAGGACTACATGCACACAGACCGTTACCACGACTGTCCTTAACACCACGTCACCGTCACCAAAGACTGCAATGGTGTCGTACCAGACTGTCATGGAGTGACTCAGAACGGCAGCGGGTCATCTTCAGTGACGAGTCCCGCTTTAGTCTCGGTGGAGACGACCAACCAATCCGTGTGTGGAGGCACCGTGGTCAGCTCCAAGATGAACGGTTTGTTGTCACACATCACACGTCCAGAAGACCTGGTGTCCCTCCACCTCCACCCCTACCGCACCATCTGCAGGAACTGTGTGAGGATATTCAAGCTGCATGGGATGGATTATCACAGGACACCATTAGGAACCTCTACAGCTCCATGCCGAGACGTCTGGCATGTTGGGTTAGCAAACACGGCGGCCCGACGCCATACTGAGAGACAGACTTCTGTAGGTGTAGCTCAATAAATATTGATCATATCAGTCTAAATTTATCATCAGTTATTGATCCTGGTAACCTTTATCTTCCTTCCCAACACACCTGCAATCCCACACCTCCTTCTGGGTGCCGCTGTTCTACTGATGATGAGTGCGAATATTAGAGGTGGAGATATGGAGAAATATCATACTGTGGTACATCAAGAGGATATGTGGTATATCAGGGTATGTACTGGTTCAGACTCTCATCAGTTGGAGCTGTTAAATGTACGACTGTAGAGTTGATAGGTAGCGTATACGGTGATCTTTCCCGGAATTTGTGGTTGAGCTGTTTTTTCCTAAACAGGCAGCATAACATCCCAACACAAGTTTAAGTTAGGAAGAACAAGGAAAGGACGCCCCAGAAGTTTGAACTGGAGACATTGACAACTGGAGGGGGTCCAAGAGGTTAATCCCCCGACCCAGGAGCCCCTGTACATCGTACCTTGGAGTCCTGGTCTTGCCTCAGACTCAGTGTGTCTCGGTCTGGACTTGACTACAACATCACTGGACATTTGAGTGAGGGAACGTTGATAAACGAGAACTACAACGTTGTACCAAGTCGATGAGGCTGCAGTGCAACCCAGCAAACGCCTAGGCCTCTTTAGTTCTGTGGTCGGACGTCCAGAGGCCTTGAAATGACCTGTGCCTTTTGAGTCATACAGCATAAATAGCTCAAAAACAGCCGTGCTATAAACACGCACCATGTGTCAGTGTTGTCGCTGGGCGGAACCAAGAACAAACCACAGGGTTACTCTTTCTTCTTCTGTCTGTCTCCTCCCCCTACGTCTCCGTCTCATTCACCGAGCTTCTCTTTTCCTCACCTCTTCCACGCTCCCGTTGGTGTTCTTGAACACAACTAAACGTGGACGTAGGCCAGAATGTGTCGACTCCCAGCTGACACATCGTCTCCAACCACACGCCTTTGGACTCTTAACACACCCTCACTCTAACACACACACACACACACACACACCCACCCACAAACCAGTCCAGCAACACATCGCTCCCTCTCTCTCACACTCGGCGAGGGCCACAGCTCCGAAGGCGTACAGCTCTACAGCGGGGAAAAGAAGTCAACGGGGGGAAGGGAGGGCTGAGGAGATGAAAACACCTGTTCCAGCAGTGCTGCGGGGGAAGTCTGCGCTGCTGTCTCGCTGGTTGGAGGTAGGCTTCCATTAACACACATTCCTTCTCACAGATGGGAGACGCGGTCATGGGCTGTAACTAGGTACGTGAAGTCTACAGTGGTTTGTGCTTTGGTCGTATTGTAGTACACTTGTTTCTGGTACTTCTTCTGGTTGGTTCTCCTTGGTGGGAACCTTCTGAAGATCTGGAAAAAGTTCTTATCGTAGTCTGTGGGCACCAACTTACAGGGTTCTAACCCTGAAGGTAGTCTTTAGATACCGATGAGGCTTAATGGAATCATTCCATGCACAAAGCTGGGGAAGCAAGCGGGTGGGTCAACCACTGGGGGTTGGTGGGATGATGGTATTTATCGTTCTCATGCTTTGTTGAGCATATTGTGAATGTCCCTAAATGCTAACAACACGTTTCGCTGTCACGAGAGCCTGATTAGGCTAGTTTAATCAGATTTAGTGCCATGCCGTTGAATGAAAACCCCCTTAATTCATCATTTTTGCTAACAACTTTTCAAATTTGCCAAGACTGGTGTCTATTTGTTTGTTCCAGCTTACTAATACTGATAAGATTATGAGATTGGGATAAGAAAATGTCTTGTGCTGTTTTATTTTTGCCCTCACATCATTCACATGGTGAATAAGTGCCTGAACCAAGTGCTGTCCAATGAAAAACATCGTTCTCCATTTTTTTCGATTTTGACTTTCACGCATCATTTGAACCCAGCAGCTGCTGTTGACACTGTGTGAAAATGTCACGATGAATGGACCAACAGAAATGGCCCAAAACTGCTTGTAAAGATTCCTGGTTCCATTGACTTACATTACAACGAAATTCGGTTTTTGGCCCCTCCTGTAAAGCTGTCATTGTGGAGATACTTGTTTCTCTTTGAACAGTTTCTCTTTGGATATGCACTCTAGTTTAGCACTAGACCCTGAAAGAGGGTCTCAGTCTTCCCATGACATACTTGTATGATATCATTTTAGCCTTATTATGCTAATAACATGCTAATAAGTGATTCAGAACTGGATGCACAATTCAGCTTGCTGTGGTGGTGCCACACAGGTACTGCTGGAGGTGATGGGAACCAGGGGTCACCATGTCTACAACACACATATAGACATTTTATTGACTATCTAAACCACAAATGAACCTACACGTGTCTTCTGAGTTGTATATGGAATGTTGACGATGGGAATGTTGGGATAATTACCACATAACACTTTCAAAACACTGCGTAGCCTCAGAACACCCTGCATATACCCCTCCGCCATGAATAACACATTTTGGGACATTTATAACATCTGAAAACAACGTCTCGGGCACCAGGAGATGGATTCATAGCTATTATGCATAATAACTTTAGGGAGGAAGCTGGCTGGAACCAGACGTCTGGTTCCTGTCACCACCACATTGAGCAATTTCGCATCGAAGCCTCTTTAAGACGTAACTGCACGTCATTTATTGAATAACCTATCGAATTGCTTGTGCACAGTAGCATCGCCGCCTCAGTTCAAACCACTTTTAGACAATGCCGTTTGCCATTGACCATCACGTGAAGCTCGCACGTTCCCATGGAACTGAATCCAGTGTGCGTGTATTTGTGTTTGGCTGCCATTAGGATAAGAATTGGGGAACTTGTTACTCAGCCCAGCTAGAACAGCCCTTATATGGGGATCTGAGATTGCAGTATATCGTGCTGGCTGTTGCTATATGACAGACAGCTGAAGGTTTTCCTGTTTTGTGGTCTATGACTGCATTTCCCCTGTGCCTGTACTTCTCTACGGGCTTGGGGTTTCTTACAAGCGTTCCTCTGCAGAGTGCACTCGCTTCCTGTGGCTGGTGCTGTGCACCAAATGGGATGGCTTCTACTACAGCACATCCCTCAGTGTACGTCTCTAATGCTGCTGGGAGGCATCTTAACTCGCCAGTACAACACAAGACCCAACATTTGCTGAACCTGCAACGTTCAAACGGTCAGGGTGGCACGCGGAAAGCAGGTTGAGTAATAAACATCTGCAGAAGAAGGCGCAGTTCCTCAATTCAAGCCAAACGCAAATATCATGCGTAGCGAGGAGCTGCTTTGCAGGACAGGCGTACCCTGGTAGAGGCCTCATGAAGGTCTTGGACTAATCTGTGTCAGGAAAACCGGCTCTGCGTGTTCGCAGATGAGCTGTCACACAACCGGCCTCTCCCTTTCTTACCCCACGGCATTTGAAGCAGATTCAGCGACTGGTGCCTGGTTGTTCCCCTCGTCCGTCTGCATTCCTCTTTTCCGAGAGAACCCGGGTGCTGATCTGAGTTCAGCTCCTAACAGTGATCACCAAGANTGTAGATGTACAGTCAGAGACGACAGCTCATCTGCTGCTGCACAGTGCAGTGTTGGTCATCCTCTAGTCCTTCATCAGTGGTCAGAGGACGCTGCCCACAGGATGCCGCCCACAGGACGCTGTCCAGCAGTGACACTGAGGTGTCCAGCAGCACTGCTGTGTCTGATCCACTCACACCAGCACAACACACACCACCACCACGTCAGTGTCACTGCAGTGCTGAGAATGATCCACCACCCACATCATACCTGCTCTGTGGTGGTCCTGTGGGGGTCCTGACCGTTGAAGAACAGGGTAATACAGTACACAGAGAAACAGATGGACTACAGTCTGGACCTGTACAACTACAGAGTGTCCTATATGGTCAGTGGGGCTGATAACATGGACAGTGGGTGTAGATGTGGTTAGTAGATTTAGAGGGAATATAACAGGGGCTCCAAGCACACTCTGTATCAAGAGTTTTGGGAGAGGTGGTCAGAGATCTGATACATTCGTAGTATAAACACTGCATCATATCAGAAATCCAATCACAAGTGGTCACTGGATACATGCAAATGGCAGGTGTAAACGGCTATCTATCTCGCTGTCCACTTGGGATCAGATGACAGACCTCAATACCAGGAACTTGTTTTGATAAATCCAGTTCAAGTAAATTAACTTTAAGGGTCCAAGTGTGTAGATTTTGTAAAAACAGTTTTTGTCTTCTTGTCCTTGCCCACAGCTCCAACCATGATCCACCCTGAGCCTTGACCTGGAAGCACAGAGCGCTGGGAACAATGTCGGACCCACAGGTAGTGGAAGTGAACTTCATGTTCGAGTACACAGCTCGAGATGGCAGTCAGGTGATCATCAAACCCAATGAGCGCTACATGCTGGTGGCCAAGACCAACGACCACTGGTGGCATGTGCGCAAAGATGAGACCACCAAGCCTTTCTTCATCCCAGCCAAGTATGTGACTGTGTTACCCCCTGAAATCAACTGGACATTCCCTGAACCTCCAGCAGAGGAAGGTGGGCTGGATCCTCCGAACCCTTTCTCCGAAATGGAGCCTGCTAATACGAAGCAGTCCTTGGGGGTGACCATTAGGGACCCCACGTCTATCAAGAGAGACTCCAAGAAGGACGGGCACAGGATCTCAACTTTTATCATCCCGCAAGATCTGTATGACCCTGGGTTAGTTGAGCCAGAGGCTCTGGAGACTAAAGCGCTGCTGGAACCTGGACCTCGCAACTTGTACAAGGATGCAACGCAGGAGGATGTCATCGATGGAGGAACACCAAGCTCTCCACTACCTGCTGAGGATGAATGCCCGTATGCTGTCTCTCCACCGGAATGTTTCACTATCCGTTCGCACTGTAAGGAACCAGAACCCAGCTCAGCCAGCAGCAAGGCCCAGTCACCCAGGAGCCCTGTGATGGAGCTACAAGAAGATATTCAAATGCTTAAGAGGGCCGGATGGGACCTGAAAATATGGGACCTCATTGATGACGGTATATATCAGTCGATAGATGACAGGAAAGTGGAGAAGGAACCAAAAGACAATCAGGCAGAACTGACACCAACCTCTCCAGCTTCTCCTTCAGCTCCTTCTACTCCTGTCTCTACAAAGGAGCAAACTCCTGGATCTCCAACTGACATTCCAGATCCACTACCAGAGAAGGTATTCTGATTTATTCCTTATATATATATATAAACAGTGGCTCCCAACCCTGCTCCAACACAGGGGTTCTCAGTGGTTCTGTACCATTTCAAAGGTTCCCTGTCCGCCCCAGTCAAACCTATGTCGTGCTGGATAGTTGGCAGATGGACCAGGGGTGTTGGGTACAGGGCAGAAGGTTTCCCTTGCAGTGGCAACTGTGGGAAATCTTCCAAGGGCAGGCCGTGGTTTCCGGCATGGTTGCAGCGCGAAGGTGCGGGAGGGGTTTGGGGATAGGGGACTGTACTGCCAACTGCTGCTGATACTACTAGTGATAAGAAAGCGTGAGCAGAAGGTGCAATTGCTCCGCCAGTTGCCAATTCACTCTCTCCTTAAGTCTCCTTAAGTTATACTGCACTATCACAGCAGATTGTCGAACAAGATTTTGGCTCAATCCCATTTCTTATTTTTACCCCTACACCTTGTTTTCCAGTGTAACCCTCCCCCTTGCAACTGAGTTATAAGGGGTAGTGGTTGAAATCTTCCCCCTATGAAATGGGAGAACTCTTCAAGAACCGGATACGTCATCAGGTGTCATCAGCGGCTTTTATGTAAACAGACGAAAAACACGGACTTCAGTTTTACACATCAATCAGTCAAACGACTCACCGAATAAACAAGAGCACAAACAGAACCTACATCACTTCATTAACAGGCTGCTAGCGGTGCTCTGTAGGCGACCCTGCCGGTCTGCAGTGACAGCAGAGGAGGGTGGAGTTCTGCTCCTCACTGCTTATATACATTTAGGGCATCATATGACCTCAAAGGGGGGGCAATTATTTATTATCACCACCAAGAATTCTTCAGCGGTATGAAGCTGAACTGAGCTTTTTAATCGCCAGCTACATGATCGAAGTTCCCCGTTCCACCTTAAATGGTGTAGCAACCTCAGGTACCAGAATGTAACTGCTGCACCATTTAAGGTGGAGCTGGAAATTTTGCTAAGTAGCGACCGAGACACCTGCGTATTACTAGCTGTCTTACAGTACAGCGGCTTTTTAACCGAGAAAATATTTACATTTATGGGTCTCCTTGGTCGCTTGTGCAGCACTTCGCCCCGTCCCTCCATCTCAACAACAATCAGGACAACCCTATCTCTAGAGGGCAAGGGGTGAAATGGGATTGGGCCTTTGTGAAGCTAAAGGGAACACAGTGCGGTTATAGCTAGCACTTCCGTTGTTGCAGTTTTCTGAGATTACATGATGGAGCCAAAGTCGCTATAGGAAATTCTGGTCACTCAGCGGCCATCTTTGCAACACTGGTGGACAGTTATTTCCAGCCATACAAAGCCGGACTCCTGTGTCTCTTTGAAGGCAGGGAGACCTAAACTGAAGGTCATATTACTGTTTCAAATACAGGTTTGAACTCACTGATCACGTCTGACACAAATCTCTTAAGCACTTTGTAGCGTTTGGCTCAATAACCCACAATAAACTTGATTTTTTTTGGCTTGTTTAGGCTAAAGCAATTGCGCATATCTCTACAACAAGGTGGGGAAGCTGATTGGCTCTTTTTCCTGAAGGGCGGGACTTTCTCCAAGCATCACGTTCACCATGTTTAGCATTACGACCGTCCCATTCATATTTCTACCGATGACCGGCATTCTCATTATTAGCGTCTCTGATAGAGCTCTCGTATACCCGCTAGGGGTGCAGCGATTAATCGACTTAATCGACGACTAAAATCGATGACCAAATTAGGTGGCAACTAACTTACTAGTCGATTCGTTGGTGACGTCATTTCCTCCATTTCAATAAAGACCTGTGATTGTAGCATTGAGTTGAGACAGAATGTAGACAGACAGCAAGATGCACAAAGCACAGATTAATGCACTGTTTAAATTTAAAATTGAAATTTAAAAAAAATATATTTTTATTTATTGTCTTCATTGTTAGCAAAAGCATTAAACCAAAAGTAAGGTAAATGTAAAAGCTGATAGCTACATAAGAGTTATTAGTTAACTGAACGATTTATAACCCGAATCAATCGATTATTCGACTGTCAGAATAGTCATTGAGGTGAGTCGACCAGGCAAACCCCTTCAAATTCATTCATCTGGGATGAAACAGCGTGCATGCAGTGAGTGCCAAGTTGGAAAAATTTGAATGTGGGGTCGGAGGTGTCACGATCACGTCATTGTTGTTTGCACTTTAAGATGCGTCAAGTCTAAACATAGTCTGAAAGGCCAAGCCGGGCAGAACAGGCAATGAGAATATGCGCCGCAGGGTGGTGGAGCGTTGGGTGGGGTCGGTGAGCTGTTCTGTGAAAAGCAAAACAACTCTCCTCTTAAAGGTGCAAACGCCTGCCTCATAGCCAGATGGAAGAAAATGGTGTGGGAGATATTTTGTGGTGTCCATCACGGCCACCTGGGGCTGGGGTCAAGAAAGGACCTACGATGGTTCCTCATTCGTATCACAGCTTGCAAAATAGGACGGTCTACCAAGACCACAAAGATGATGCTAAATCCTCGTGTGGGAATCCTTAGCACCATCTTGAAGGCTGTTGCAGTACTTTATTAGCTCGAGTGTAGCGTGTTAGATGAGACCTCAGAGGGGAAATTGTTGCAATCTGGCAGAACGTAGCCCACAGTAATGGGGCTAGTTCAGTGTGCTGCGCTTGAGGTTGTAAGCTACTCCGTCTGTTGTTCTACATGACTGTTAGTGCAGCTTCCCACAACTTGCATGCATGCTATAGGCTACATGGCTAACAACAACCGCAAAGGCTCCAAAAGCTGGTGTCCAAACCTTTCAACAAACTATTTTGCATTGCAAAATGATGCATGACTAGCTGATTAGCTCACTGAGGCTTACCTAGCAGAGGCCGAGTGTGGCCCTCGCGGTCCCCTCCTTCTATAGGAGGCTATGTGTGTAATGATGGTGTGACGCACATGCTAGTCTAAATGTCAGTAACCAGTGGTGGACGAAGTACACAAGTCATGTACCTGAGTTAAAGTAGAGATCGCCACGGTACAAAACTCCCTCCAGTGTCAGTAAAAGTTCCTCCTGTTAGACCTCCACTGGAGTAACAGTACTAAAGTATTTACCTTCAAATGTACTCAAGTATGGAGAGTAACACTAGTACAGATACACCAAACACTACTTACACTTACACTTACTAACACATTACACTTACTGAGTTAGTGTACTACACTGGCGAGGGCATGATAAACAGCTCAAGACTGGAGTCCTCTCAGCTCAGGAAGGGCCTCCTAGTTAGCCAGTTAGCTGTAGCAGGTAAAACACTAGAATACGAAGGGCAGACGTATTCCAGGACCAGGATCGGGAATCGCTGATTTTAAGAATTTTGGCTAAATGACCGAAAACAAAAGCCACAGTGCAGGTGAGCAGCTGGGCTACTGCTGATGTAAGCTCATGCATGACCACAGTGAGGTGCTGTCCTCAACCAAATCATGCACTGCTGCTCTGAACCACTGTGTGTGTGGAGCTCTCTTCAAACAACTCACTTCCAAGAGTAATGCCTTCTTGGAAAGGGAAGTGATGTTGAGATCTGGACTCAGGAGAGTGTAGGGCTGTGTAGTTGCGCAGACTACAGCCGTTCCTGGTGTCCTGCTGGTGTAGACACCTCTGGTAGCTTCCAGTAAAAGGATGTAGATCTAGTAACCTGAACAGTGGCCTGAATGGAGCACCAATAACAGCTGTGCCTGGACAAGTTTCTGGATGTAGCCACATCAAAGTTCAGACACTCTTACATCAAAGAATTGGTCAGTTGGTCCAGATTTGGTGGATGCCTTCCCTGGAGTTTAACTGGTTTTTCCAGGTAGAGCCCACAGATTTCCAAGAGGGTTCAAATCTGGGGATTGTGCAGCCAAGTCCAGATAGTGAATGCTCCTGAATGTGCATCATGCCACCGGTTAATCCTACTGGGTCGTGGGAGGTGCTGGAGCCTATCCCAGCTCTTAAAGGGCGGAAGGCAGGATATACGCGGGACAGTCCGCCAGTCCATCACAGGGCAGACGTGGACAGACGTCCACATTCACAGACTGAAAGGACCCCGGACACCCGACTGGGAGCCACCCCCAGACCTTTCCTGCTGTGAGGCGACAGCGCTGTGCACTGCACCACCGTGCCGCCCCAAAGGACCCATTTCCCCTAAAACACCCCCAGAACATCACAGAGGGGACTCAATTCTTGCCTGGAGAGCTTTTAATTGTAGCAGTTTCTCTGTTAGATTCTGGTCTGTGAGAATGTTGGTTTGACCTGCACTCGTCTGTTTCTCTTTTTTCCCCATCCCTCATTCCTCCCATAGACTCCCATTCATTTTCACCCCATTCGAACCCTGTTGTCTCCTATAACCTACAGTCGCCAAACTGCATGTACTCACTCAGGGCAAATCCCCGAACTCTGATCCACAACCATACTGACCCGCACTCCTCTATGCGTCATTTATTCATCCCTCGTTCCTCCTATAGACTCCCATTCATTTTCACCCCATTTGAACCCTATTGTCTCCTTTAACCTACAGCCACCAAACTGGATGTACTCACTTAGGGCACATCCCTAAACTCTAATCCAGCCATACTGTCCTCTATGTGTCATTTATTCATCCCTTGCTCCTCCCATAGACTCCCATTCATTTTTAGCAACATGTTAGCAACCGGCTAGCAACAAGCTTCTTTTCTAGTTTCTCTTCTGTTCTAGTTCTTATATGTATTCGGAATACATTGCATTCAAGAACACAGTGAGGTTTTTATACCACAGCAGCTCCTACATATGCTAGACAAGTACCCCAAGTAACTGGCACCAGGGGACTGGCAGTAAGGAGCGAGGTAGGTGGGAGTAATAGCACTTCACTGTGAGTATACAGTGCAGTGACCACATCCAGCTCAGCACACACTAACACAACACCACCACCACCACCACCACCTCAGTGTCACTGCAGTACTGAGAATGATCCACCATCCACATAATACCTGCTCTGTGATGGTCCTGTAGTGGTCCTGACCACTGAAGAACACTGTTCACTTGATGTAACTGTGCGGCTGCATGTGACTAAAAATCATCCACCGTTTTTAGCCCAAACTTTTAAAACTGTGCTGTAAGACGTGGAGGCAAAGCGTGAGAGCAGTTAGGCTACCCTTCCGCAAGCGTTATGGTTCACTTATTTATCTCCTCTGATCAAATGCCCAGGCTAACAAAGAGACTCAGCTTTAATTGCTGCAGTGCTGTGCCAAACAGATCTGCATGTGAAAGGCCTGGCCGTTTCTTCCCTGACTGCTTTGGCTGGGCTAATGCTGTGAGACACAAACACTCAGCTCCCAGAGAAACTCGCCGCCCTCTCGCCGTCCATTCCGCACTACAGGGTGGTGTGTCTGCTTAGTTCGTAGTTTCAGGTTGTTTTACACACAGAGACAGTCATATTCAGGGTGCGGTAGTGTAGCTCGCTGTTCACTGCAGCTTCAGCCAAAAGCAGCACATGAAATTCAATTTGCAAAAATTTTAAATGTTCAAACATACAATTAAAATCATCATCTTGTGATATTAAATAATTAGGACACATATTCTACACAACATCAGTTATTAAATAGTAAAACTAAATATTTTGAGTTAATAAAGATTTATTTTGAGATTCTATGTCAAAATTTTGAGAGAAAATTCAAGGTACTTAATCATTATTTTGGAATAATCACTAGTTTTTTTTACTACTAAGTCAAAAGTTCAAGGAAACAAATGTATTATTTTGGCACAGGTAAGTCAATATTTTTGAGAAGATATTAAAATAATCATTTGTTATTTCAATGTGGTCAAAAGTAAAAAAAAAAATCTGTAAGATTTTGAGAAAATTAGAAATTGCTTAAAATTACACATAAACAGTATAATATTTTGACATAGCAAGTGAATACTTTTTAGACGATGAGTCATTATTGTGAAATAGCAATCAACATTTTGTTATTTCAACATGGTGAAAATTCATTTTTTGGAGAAAATTAGTAATTCTGAGAAAACAGTTCCTCATTTCGAAATGACACTATTTTGAATGAGCAATGAAAAGTTTAAGAAAATAATGTGTTATTTCAATGTGGTCAAAATTCTGAGAAATTGAGTATTTGCTTCAGTGTCAAAAATTCAAGAAAACAGGTCATTAATTCCACATAGCAAATCTATATTTTGGAGAAAATGTCATCATTTTGATATAGCAATATAGAAAACTGGTTAAGATTCTTCATCAGAATGTATAATACAACGACATCATCAACATGAAAAGCTTTTTATCTGAGATTTGTCTTAGAAAAAAGCAAAAAAAAACCCCAAAAAACGAAATAAATACATATAAATACGTACATAAGTATGTTGAGTTTATATTAATGAAAATAAGATTAATATATAAATGTATAATAGTATTTTAATAGAGAAAACAATAATAATAGTGCCAAAAATCACTACAAAATAAAAAAACATAAATAAAAGGAAGTTGAGTTTATAGTAATAAACATAATAGAGAAAAATAATAATAATAATAATAATAATAATAATATATATTTTAAGTATTTTAATGGACTGAAAATACTAATATAAAAATAATAGTATTGTTACAGATAAAATAATAATATATGTACACTTCTATAAGCATCTGTAATATTTTTATCCCATGCTTATTTTGGTCTCCCCTAAAGGTGGTCAAAGAGGTTAGGGCAGTCTGTGTTAAGCAGGACCTGAAAGAGTTAATTGCTCCCTCCAGAGCTCCTCCCCCCGCCCCAGGCCTCCTGCTACCTGTTTCCCTGCAGGGGGAGGGGCTTTTCCTCGCCTGAACTCCACAGAGCATCCGTACTTACTCCTGAAACACTGGATTACGCGCGACTTTCTTCTGGTTCCTGGTTTTAATCCGAGGTTATATGGTTTGGGAAGTTGTCTGGAGGTGCTTCTGAGCTTGCACGGTAGGCTTTTCCCACTTTCCTACACGGTGGAAGATGTTTTGCAGGTGTGGTTGACTTCTCGTTCGAATTTCCCTTTCCACCTTAAATGGTGCAGCAGTTCCAATGGAACTGCTGCTCCATTTAAGGTGGAATTGGGAATTCGAAGATGAAGTACTAGGGAAACGCCTGTTTTGGTGAAATCTGGATATGGGATGTGGGATTGACCATTTGGAAGTTCTCATATTTATATTGACACTCATTATAGCATGCTGCTGTTATGAAATAAACTGTTCCTCCATATAGTTTTCCAGCCTCCATATAGTTTTCCAGCCTTCCCAGCCATGCTGGAACAAAACAGGCCATAGTCTTATTTGTTTTGCTTTGTGTGCACTGGAGACTTTCACCTACTTGACTTTCTTCACTCCACTAAGAGGAAAGGTTGCCACAACCTCCCCCCCACTCCCCTGTACTTGCAGATTAACTCTAGTTGCATAATGACTTGCCACAATATGCAAATATGGAATTTTGCTGGTGTCCCAGCCCTGATTCCGGGTACGAGTAAATCCGAAAAAGCCCATTTTTCCAGCCTGTATGGAGAAGCCCAGGCCGCCTCTTGTCTGGAAGTCTGCCACAGAAGTTTTGGTTCCCATGGCCACCAGGCTTCCGAGGGTGGCACGGCCGAGGTGCCATTCAGTTCAGTGGGCACAATGTGCAGAAGTCCCGGATATGTGGGTCAGCTTATGCTAATGCAAGCTCACGCCATTCCAATGCATCGCCGGACCCCGATGTATATGTGTGTGTGGGATGGGTAGGTCCTCATCTAGGCCTAGATATGGCCCAGCACTTCCGGACGGCTTATGGTTATGGAGGTATATAGCTTATTGTTATAATAGCATATCCCTTGCAGTATGCAAATGAGCTGTCCAGCTAATATCCAATCAGATGATGCCACTTAATTAAATGGTTAAAGTAGCTTTATGTGAGAATTGCTGTGTTTTGCTCTTGGGCTCCACCTACAGTTCACTTTTAGAAGAAAATTATTTGTTATTTCAACCTGGTCAAAATTTTGAGAAAATTCTGCAAAATTTTGAGAAATTGCTTCAAAATTACAAGAAAACATTTTCATATATCAGCATGCCAAGTGAGTATTCTTTTAGAAAATGAGTCTTTATTCTGATGTAGCAATCAAATTTAAAGTACATCATTTGTTATTTTAGCAAAGTCAAGAAGATTTTGAGAAAATTAGTAATTTATTTAAAAATACCAAGTCAATATTTCAAGAAAGCAATTCATAATTCTGACATAGTAAGTCAATAATTTTAATTATTATTACAATATTGTCATTATTTTGACCGAGCAGTCAATAGGGTTATGAAAATAATGTGCTATTTCATCGTGCATTGTGTCGGCAAGCGGAAGGTACCAAATCAGCTTCCCCTTCAGGCATTCAGGCATATGACTCTACAGATTACATGCATGATTCCGTTGTGGTTCCATGTGTAAATAACTGAGTGTGTATGTAAAATCAGGGTTTGCCGCGGAGTCGGAATTCTACAAAACACCTGCAAAGACACCGTCAGTAGAGACAGAAGGATGTGGACTTAGAAGGTGGAGGAATATTGCAAACTTTCAAGGCTCTATTAGGTTTTGGTGTGAGGTGAATTTATTCCTTTGCATGCAGCCTGAAATGGGAAGAAGTCAGAAATCCAAGAGACAGATGAGGATACCGCCTAAATCACAATTGTTCATAAATATCACTGACAGGGATGAACGCTCGGATGGTGTTGGATTTTCCTTGTTTTCCTGTTAGCTGTGAAACCGTCTCGCATCCTTTTATCTCTTTTAGCTCCAACTTGTAAAAGCCAGTCTGAAATTTCCTCTTGTCCGGTCTTGGTCACTCTCTCTTCTTCTTCTCCAACGACAGCATCTTCTTCCGTCTCTTTCCAGCCTCTGCCATGATATCCATGCTGGGAATACCAAGTTAGCTTCTTCTTATGGCTAGCCAAAAAACCCCTAGTTGGTGTGTGATGTGGTACTGTAAAGCGTTCTGCAGGTCTTGTGTCAGTTCTTCCAGTGTTACACAGTGCTATAGCAGGTGTTCCAGGAGTTCATGGAACGGGAGTAACAGAGATGGTTATTCCCAAAAAGTGGACATCTTGCTTTGGCTGGATTAAGTTGAGTCTCTGAGCACAGTACATGCAGGGCTCACAGGTTCTGTCACTGTTGTTAGATTTCGGGGTCTGACGGAGCGCTTGGACCCAGAAACATTCCTTACTTCGGATTTAGCAAGCGGATTGAAGCACTTTAGTGTTGTAGACATGGAGACCCCCGGTTCCCATCACCACCACCACTGTAAGGGAATGGAGTATAGAGAGTTGGCATGTGGAATAAGTGCAGCAGGTTTGGGAATATAATGACTGCTGTGATGGTTTGATCGTATTTAAACCTGGACACGCCCCTCAAAAACATTCCTTTCGGCATCCTCCCAGAAAGTTGTGGTTTTTGATTATCGTGTGTGGTGAGCAGGCTGAAGGAGCGCTCCTGTTCTGGTCATGCCCAGTTATATAATCATAACACATAATTATGCACTGTATGATGCAAATTAGCGGGATGGAGCCGCTCCGTACACGGCTGTAGTGGACCTGAGTAAACAGCCTGGGATCAGAATGTACTAGAACCTTTCACTCTTTAATGGGAAGAAAATTATTTTAAGAAAAAGTTTTCTCGTATATTTTTCTTTGCTTATACCAACTTTTTAGAAAATGAATTATTATTGTGATTTAGTGGTCAAAAGTTCAAGAAAATAATTTCAACCTGGTCAATATTTTTGAGAAAATTCTACAGGATTTTGAGAAATTGCTTCAAAATGACAAGGAAACATTTTCATATTTCAGCATAGCAAGTGAATATTCTTTTAGAAAATGAGTCATTGTTCTGATATAGCCATAACATTTTTAAGTAAATCGTTTGTTATTTTAGCATGCTCAAAATTCAGCAAGATTTTAAGAAAATTAGTAATTTAAAGTCAAATATTCAAGAAAGCAATTCATAATTCTGACAAGTTGAAAAATTTCATTATTATTACAGTATTGTCATTATTTAGACCCAGCAATCCAAAGTTTATGAAAATAATGTGTTATTTCATTGTGCACTGTGTCGGCCTCCCCTTCAGGGATTCAGGCATATGGATACTACAGATTACATTTTCCATCCTTTCTTCATCCCTTAGATTACAGTCCAACAGGCTGTTTTGTTACTGGGCCTTTAAGGCTGATATATGTAAATGAGCTCTGTTATGACTGACTGATTGGCTGCTTCAGAAAGCAGGCTGGGCTGAAACACTGCCTATAATTTGATTAGGCTGAAAGATCCATCATGTTTACAGTATATCAAAATTGCAATTTGAAAGGGTGCATTTTTTAAAACTCTGCAATTTTCATTATTATCTTATAGTCAATTATCAATATTGGTATGTTTATGTTTATGTTTATTTCGAGTATGTTAAACTCAGCAACTACACTGTTGACATCATGCGCTTAGAAAGTCAACACAGCATGTCATTAGACCACGGGAGACCAGAGAGCACCTTCCTTCCTCAGCCTGGGAGTGTACCTGATTGTTTAGGACACTGGCCTCTGTGTTCCAATAGCTGGCAACATTTGCATGTTCTATTGGGGGTCAGTTGGACCCAGATGTAGGCTTAGCACTGGCCTTGAATACGTACTTGTGTGACCATTTAAAACTTTGTTGACCTTTTGTTTAATAGCAGCAGTTAAAGTTAAGCCAGGGAGGTTTTACTCTGTACTTCATCTTATGGGGATGGATCCGCACGGCTGCTACTTGAGTTCTCTCATCATGATGAAACAGACTTTCCAAATATTCTACTGGTAAAAATAAAGAATAAACTCCATTAAAACATATTTCTTAATGTACTTGTATAGAAAAAGCAGAGTCCATTAAAGGGCCCATGTGAAAAACTGATCTCACTTTTCTGAAACACAAGAGTTTGATCTAGTATGTTAATGTTGTTAAAACACACCACTCACTCTACAATTCATACTCACATCTCACACGTGTGCATATATATACATACATATATAAATACACACACATAAAGCTGCCAAAACCATTTAATTTCTGATTCAGGTATTACCTGTTTTAGCAAACCTGTCCATTCACACTGAAGTTATAAGGAGCCCCGGAATTCATTCTGAATGAAACTCAGTCCAAGGCAGCCGATCAGACCAGCGCTCATTAGCATATTTTATTATTAAAGGCACCATAAAGAAACCAGACTGTGTTGGAAATGGCCATTTAAAAATCAGCTATGGTACATAAACCCACACGAATGTCACGAGTGTATCTCATTAGTGGGGAATACAAGCAAAATATGGCATATGGACCCTTTAAAGATAATAAACACAGAATATGCTGAAATCTGTATACGAATGAACCAGTCAGATTCTTTAGGAATGTAATCGAGAGCAGCAGCAGGCTAGTCACTGCTGATTCATCATAGTTACGGTCTAATGACTGACTTTTGATTAATATTAGAGTTTAATTGGGTCATAGTGAAGTTTTGGTCAGGATGAGGTAAAGTAGAGCCGTTTTGTGAGCACGCTCTGAACCAAAGGCGTGTTCCAACACAGACATATTTACAGTGAAGGTTCATGACTCATGGATGACGTGGTTAGCAAGACGCATCGTAGAAAAGGAACTGCTGACGAGATTATGCAACAGGCTCTGTTTAGTTACGGTTTCTGTGATCGAGGGTTGTTTGGTAATTGCTGATGACTAATGAAAGAGAGATGTGAACTGTGATAAAGAATTTCTGGTGGTGATTCACCATCAACGCTGCAGTTTAGTCTGGGCTTGATCCACAACTGGACACCCGGCCCTCAATGCCCTGTTCTGCTTCTCCCCATGCAGAGCAGTTCTAAACCCGTGGCTGTTAAACTTGACTATTACGATCTTGGTGATGAAAATGATGCACTAAAATCAGATCACCTCGCGTGTTTAAGGGAGTAGTAACTTCAGGCTCCTGCAGATGGCGCTGCACGAGGATGATGGGGCTATAAATACCCGCGGGTGTAAGTGTAACACCTCCACACACATCCATAGATTGGGAAGAGGTGGTACAGTGCAGGGAATGTCTCGTTCCATGTGTGGAAAATGGCTCCAGAGCAGATGTTAATGATTGGCTAAAAGGAGTGACTGCATTTGGGCGTGCCAAAGACCATAGTGTGAAGGAAGTAGCTGAATCTGCAGGTGTATGAAAGCGTACGGTCATACGGGTCTACCAGCAGTGGCTAAAATCTCAGTCTACAGGGAATTCTCCTTGGAATTGTGCCAGGGAAGGCATCCACCAAATCTGGCCCAACTGACCAATTCTTTGATGCTGGAGTGTCTGAACATTGATGTGGTCCACATCCAGAAACTTGCCCAGTCCATGCCACATCCAATCACAGCTGTTACTGGTGCTCGTGGAGGTGTTACACACTGTTAGGTACTTCCATTTACGGAAAGAGGGATAATTATGTATATTTGATTACAAGATGCTCTTTTAAAGCCAGGTTTTGAAGCCTGGACGTTATTTAGCTGATAAAAACAACAGTAGGTTTGAGGCAAGTATGTATTGCTTTAGGCTTGCAGTTTAGCATGATGCTAATTGGGGAGTTATAGCTTCAGTTATTTACTATGTTAGCCTCGTAGCTTCAGTGCTAAACTAAGCATCCAGAAACTTGTCCAGTCTATGCCAAATCCAGTCACAGCTGTTATTGGAGCTGGTGGAGGTGTTACACACTGTTGGGTACGTGCTTGCTGTATTTTCATTGCCATTGCGTTATGAACACACCCGGTAAACACAGTGCAAAAGACAGCCAGAAACGTGGTGAAGCTCATTCGCGGTAACCACACCACATGACACGCCGTACCGAACGCAGTACGCTCTTACAGGAATCAGTGCAGCCCATTTGTGCCAGCTGCCCACGTCCTGCGACACTGCTGGGAGTTTCTAGTAGGGCTTTGTATTGGCGAACCTGGAGATACGATACATATCATGACACGGGGGTTACGATATATTGCAATATAATGCGATACTGTAAGCAAGGAGATATGTAATCGTGATTCTACGAAAACTCTCAGAGCATAAACACTCATATTTACACTACCAGTCAGAAGTTTAGATACGGCTCCTCGTAGAAAGTCCTCCTTCTGTTTATCTTAAAACTTTACTGTAGAATAAAAGTGAAGACATCAAACTATAAAAGAGCACTTATGGAAGTCCACCTTACACCAGACAGTGACGCTTCTTCTCATTGGGACGTGAGAGTCTGCACATCTATAGCTTCTGTGAGCTGGCGTGATGGAAATGCGGCCGAACTGCCCTGACAGGTAGAGTGGTAGAGCTGTGTATTTTTGGAAGATGTGTATCACCAGATGCTAGTACACGTCGTTTATCTGATCAACACCTTGACTCTGTTATCTATCACAGTGACCTGGAATGTGCAGGATCTGAAATTCCTCTGAAATCAAGGATCACAAGGGCATTAGTGAGGTTGTGTTTTCTAGTGCAATATCCACCAAGGCTGCTCACCGCTCTATTTATTCTGATTAATGTATATACATACTGTTCTAGTACATATCTAGTACCCTGCTCACTGTTACCGTGTGTTGTTAATAGCTGTTCTGTAACTCTTAGTCTGTTTATTCCAGTAACGTTTGTCTTCTGTGTAATATCTATAGTACTGGGACACTGCAATTTCCTTCGGGATCAATAAAGTGTTATCTTATCTCTAATCCTAAAATACCGACATCAGTAAAAGTACTTTCATATTGAGTAACTTGAGTAAAGGTACAAAAGTATCAGGTAAAAAAAATGTACTGAGTAACCTGTAGAACTGCAGTGAAACCTGGTAGGAAGTCCAGCATCTATCAGCACAGGAACTGAACAGCTCGATTTATCTGTTTATTATTATTGTTGTTTTGGTCTAAAATTAAAATGCTAAAGCTGCAAAGTCAGAACGATGACCAATCACAGAGCAGCACAGATGATGTCAACAACTAAACAGAGTAAAACCCAATAAAAGGACACAACTAACTAAATATAACCCGTAAAAGGAGTTACTGAGTAAAAAGTAGATTACTTTACTCACCAAAATACTTCAGAAGAAGTAAAAGTATTACCAGTGACAAGTCTGTTGGGGCCCCTCCAACCAGCATGGGGCCCCTCCAACCAGCGTTCATCACTATTATGTTATATGTAATCAGACACAGTTCAACAAGTTCACATTACTATTATTTTTAAAAATAGTACATCCATTTTTAAAATTACTTCATGGTTTGAAATTAATTCACATGGTTTGAGGCAAGTATGTGATGATTTAGGCCTGCAGTTAGCATGATGCTGATTGGTGAGGTATAGCTTCTGTTATTAGCTACATTAGCCTCTTAGCTTCAGTGCTAAACTAAAGAAGCAAACTTCAGACCCCAGACATGTCTTTGCTAAATGGCTACATTTAGTATAAAGTGGTGTAAATTATTATTTTTTGCCAGTATGTTTTTTTAAAGCTTTAGCATAGAATATCTACAAAACAGGATAGAAGTTGCTCATTAAATTACTTATTAATAGCGTATAAAATAGCTTATATTATTGGCTAGTCTAGTAGCTCCGGTGCTAAACTGACAGGCACTGTAAAAAGAGCAACCTAAAAAAATACTCTGATTTGTTACAATTTAATTAGTTTTACTCAACTCAAAAAATGACTTAGATTGAAAGGATTGTTCGTTCAAAGTCTTTTTTTTTTAGGTTGAATAAACCTAATTAATTGCTTGTAAGAAATTACAATTAATTTTTAGGTTGGACCAATGAAACACTTTTTACCGTGTGGGTTAAGGCCATGGACTACACTGTAAAAAGTGTTTTGTTGGTCCAACCTAACAAAATTACCTCAGTTTGTTACAAGCAAATTAATTAGAGTTATTCCACCATTCCAAAAAAAGGACTCTGGACAAACAATTCTTTCCGTCAAAGTGATTTTTTGAGTTGAGTAAAACAAATTTAATTGTTTTTTTAGGTTGCACTTTTCACAGTGTAGGCTAGTCCGATGCTTTAGGCCTGCAATTAGCATGTTGCTAACTGGTGAGGTAAACTGCAGCACCGCCCCAGGGCAAAACTAAAGAAGCAAACTTCACACACCAAACGTCAACGTCTAGTCAACTACTTCTATGGTGAGGTGGGATTTTTCTTCTGTCGCTAGCATATTTTCTGTGTACTGCAGTTGTTAAGCGAGGAGCTAAAACCTCTGAAGGCCTGTGTTTATCTCTCAGTCAGCTGATGGCACCACCCCTGTCTGTTAGGTGGACAGTCAGCATTTTTTTGGCTGTCTGTTCTGCTGCTGTATTTGTCTCCCCGCATGTGGGGGTAGTCTAGAGTCATTTATGTAACATCCATTCTTGGTTCTCGTGTTGTTCACTTCCTCCGAGCAGATGCTCACACTTTGGCGGGCTGTGGTGTTTTGGTGTTAAACCCACCCCAGCAGAGACATGGCATTCAAATCAGGACGTGACGTCAGAGAGAATACGCTCCTGCCAAGTCATACTTACTGATACAGACTCGGTACCCTGGTCACTGTTCCTTTATGCTAGAGAACATGAACATGGTGGGGAACAGTAGGGAACACTCAGAGCCTTCTAAATAGGCCTTCGGTTAAAAAGTATGTTTGTAATTTGTGGCTCATTATTGTTTAATATAATTATCGTGCTGTTTATATTTAAACTTTGGTTTCTTGAAAAACAGCCAATGGGGAAAAAAACACCCAATAGGAAAAACACCCAATGGAAAAATTATCCAATCAGGACGGTTTTCTCTGTGGGACCTAGTTAGATACAGCCAAGCATGAGCCATTTCTTCAGTGTACTTGGTCCCCACGCTCTTGCCGGATGTCCTCTTCCACTGCCCGAATGGGATTCCATTGCTCTGGAACACATGTACCAAGAATGCTAAAGTACCAGGTACATGTGTTCCTGAGCAATGGAATCCCATTCGGGATGCGTTCTTGCTCCGCCCTGAAAACCCAGGATGCATCAGTTGGTGGCTTGCTTCCCTATGGCTGAGTATACAGACAGGTAATCAACACGAGTGGAACTTTTAGGTGCTAAATACAAAATCAACATACATACCCACACCGGCCACTTCATTAGGTCCACCGCCTTGTATCTACACTCACTGTCCCTCTAATCAGCTCCACTGACCATATAGGACACTCTGTAGTTGTACAGTTCCAGACTGTAGTCCATCTGTGTCTCTGTGTACTGTATTACCCTGTTCTTCAATGGTCAGGACCCCCACAGGACCCCCACAGAGCAAGCAGGTATTATGTGGGTGGTGGATCGTTCTCAGCACTGCAGTGACACTGACGTTGTGGTGGTGTGTTAGTGGTGTGTTGCACTGGTGTGAGTGGATCAGACACAGCAGTGTTGTGCATTTTAAAAGTGCATCTATAAAACCCGAATCAGATCTGTTCCCAGTGGTGGTGAAGGTAACCAGACGTCCCCCTCTAAAAGCTCCCTCACAGAAAGTTCCTACATGAGGTGGTTCTGAATACGCTGCCTGATGTCTGAGACGCTGTTTATGATAGTCTGGAGAAGATTTCAGCCTTAAACTCCATTCATGGTGGAGGGATACACGTTGCTGCAGGGTGTCATGAGGCAAAAAATAGTCCCCCGATGAAAGTGTATTATTTCCAGGTTTTCAAGATTTTCCCATCATCAACATTCCATATAAACCTCAGAAGACACGTGTGGGTTCACTGGTGGTTTAGATAGTCAATAAAGTGTCTGTATGTGTTGTAGACATGGAGAACCCAGGTTCCCATCACCACCACTGTAAAGAACATCTGAACCATGTGGGTATCACTTGTCTCTTGTGTCTAGGGATTCTGAGCGCACTGGATATACTCTGTGATTTCGGACACAGAATGCCAGACTCGGAAAACAGTGCGCTATACAGTGAGCAGGCCAGATACACCCAGACTGTTTTGCATATGGTCTATATTGGAAGTCTACTATGATTTGTATTTCAGGAAATGTTCTCCTGGTTTGGAATATATATGTATATTCGCTGCTGCTCGTTGGTTCCTGTTCTCCTCTGAGGTATCCGTTGGGAGCGGGCTTGTATCTCAGCTGGACGAGGCCTGTTTACAGCCTGATTAGGTGGTTGTTCAGGTGTGCAGGTGTGTGGGTTTACGTCTCTTTGCCTCGGGCCATTATCAGCTGTCGCCATGTAACAGCTACTGTGCGCTCTCCAGCTGAGGGCGGGACTCCTTCTGTCACCAGGGTGGCCTCCTGCTCTCCAGGGTGCATGCTCGGTACCTTCAGTTAGGGAACACAATAGTACTGAATTCCACAGCAGCTTCATGTTTCTGAAGTTGTACTGGCTCCAGGCACATATACAGGTATAGAGCATTAGGTACACCTGCATGCTACCCATGGGAGCGACACGGCTGGACTGTGAAACCATTGTTGGACCTTCGATTGTACCTCCACGTTGTGTGTAGCTGGACAGATGAACCTGTCCACGGTACTGCTTTTGTGCTGACAGTGTACGCTCAAACAACATGGGGTACATGAGTCCAGAAGATCAGCGCTGTGAGGTAATCCAGGATTCCAGGCCATGCTTGATGATGTAAGTGCAGGAGGGGGCAGGGTGGTGGACTGGCTTCAATGGCCCTTCTGTGTGCGCGAGAGAGGCCCTGTGTGCGAGTCAGGCCCCAGCCCCGTCAGTCGAATAGTTTCGCTGGAATAAGTAATTTGGTTAAGTAAGCGTGCGCATGCTTTCTCAGTCTGGGGGCTCCACAGTCCGTCCCTTATCCATCGATTATGGCTATAAATTCCTCAGGGAATTTCACCGCATGAGCAGTGTGAGGCCCGTGTCAGCTGAGACCTGATCTCTTCCAGCAAGCTCATTCCTCCCATAGACTCCCATTCATTTTCAACTCCATTCAAACCCTATAGTTTCCTTTAAGCTACAGCCAGCAAACTGCCAAACTCACACAGGGCAGATCCCCAAACTCTAAACCCCAGACGTACTGACACACACTCCTTTATGTGTCCTTTACTCATCCCTCATCCCTCCCATAGACACCCATTCATTTTCACCCCCATTCAAACCCTGTTGTCCCCTTTAACCTACTACCACCAAACTGCATGTACTCACTCAGAGCAGACCCCCAAACTCCAATCCCCAGCAATACAGACCCACACTCCTCTATGTGTTGTTTATTCATTCCTCGTTCCTCCCATAGACACCCATTCATTTTCACCCCCAATTCAAACCCTATTGTCTCCTTTAACCTACATCCACCAAACTGCCAGGCTTATTCAGGGGAGATCCTGAAACTCTAATCCCCAGGAATACAGACCCACACTCCTCTATGTGTTGTTTATTCATTCCTCATTCCTCCTATAGACTCCCATTCATTTTCACCCCCCATTCAAACCCTATAGTTTCCTTTAAGCTACAGCCACCACACTGCCAAACTTATTCAGGGGAGATCCCGAAACTCTAATCCCCAGAAATACAGACCGGCACTCCTCTATGTGTCATTTATTCATTCCTCCTATAGACTCCCATTCATTTTAGCAACTGGCTAGCAGTAAGCTTAGCGGCACAATCCCTCACACTTGTCTAGCTGTTCACTGGTGGTGTTCATGGATTGTTAAATAGGGGTGTAGCGATACGCTATGCTCATGATTGGATACAGTTCTTGATACTGAGTTCACAATTAGATTTCTCATGATGTGTCCAACAACAAACTAGAATGAATAAAAAATAATAAGGCTATTTTTTTCCCTACTTCTGATGTGTACAGCACATAAAACACCTTTTCTCCTGCAATTAGAAGAAATGCGAGGGAGTCTGGATGACGCTCCTGCAGTGTTATTGATGGAATCATTCTGTGGAAGGAACGTTCAGTCCTCAGTGCTGCTCTGTAGACTCTGTTCTTTCAGTCATTTGGTGTCAGTGCCATTTAAGGCGGCCACCCTCGAGATTGTGACTTCAGTGAGGAGATTCCCCCGAGCTTAGGCTGATTATAATCTTAAAAAAATCTTATAAAAACCTGCCCTAATAACAGATGACTTACCACGTCCGTGTGCGTAGGCTTGCACGCACGACAAGGGCTTTTACGGTGCCGTTTGTTTTGATTCCGTGTTTGTTCAACTCATTTAACCACTTAAATACCAAGGAAACATGGGCACTAGTTTCAAGGTAGTCACTGACTGGATCTCTGTATGTCACAGGTTTGTCTGGCTGGCTACACAGGTTTGTGGATGGATGTAAGGACTCAGTGGCGCTGTGTCAGAAACTCTGGCCTGTTTTTGTAGTATGGTCATGAAGGTTTTGGCTCTGTCACTAAAGATTTGAATAACAAACTACTCGCGCATCTGAACGCCTGATTTAGACAGGCAGGTTTTTTTCCCCCTCGGGATTGTTCCAGGAACTTCTGAAATGACAGCTTTACCTCTATCCGTTCACGGTGTGAGAGGGAAATAAAAGATTTCAGAGCAGATGAACATGCGATATACAAAACAGCAGCATCTCACATACTCCTGTTTCACCACAGAGCGTGAGGATCACAACAATGAACAATACCCAGAAAAACAGAAGTGAGAAGTTCCATAAAGAGTGTCGAATTAATTAATGACCCTCCACTGTATTTCCTTTCACTGGCCACTTTATTAGAAACACCCACCTTGTGTGTCCACTCACTGGCCACTTTATTAGAAACACCTACCTTGTGCTTCCACTCGCTGGCCACTTCATTAGAAACACCTACCCTGTATGTGTGCTAACTGGCCACTTTATTAGAAACACCCACCTTGTGTGTCCACTCACTTGCCACTTTATTAGAAACACCCACCTTGTGTGTCCACTCACTTGCCACTTTATTAGAAACACCTACCTTGTACTTCCACTAACTGGCCACTTTAATAGAAACACCTTCCTTGTACTTCCACTCACTGGCCACTTTATTAGAAACACCTGCCTTGTGCTTCCACTCACTGGCCACATTATTAGAAACACCTACCCTGTATGTGTACTAACTGGCCACTTTATTAGAAACACCTACCTTGTACTTTCACTCACTGGCCACTTTATTGGCAACATCCATCCCAACTTGTACCCCTATTCACTGGCCACTTTATTAGAAACACCTACCTTGTACTTTCACTCACTGGCCACTTTATTAGAAACACCTTCATTGTACTTTCATTTACTGGCCACTTCAACAGAAGCTCTTCCTTGAGCTTCCATTTAGTTGCCATAGTGGCCTCACTAGAGTGTGCTGAGGTCAATCCAAAGCTAACAGGCTAGCGCTACAATTATAAATACATGGAGTTCAAGCCTTTTAAAGAATGAGCTAAAAACCGAGAACTGCAAAGTACAGAATGTTAGTTACACGCCTGTTATGAGTTTAAAATCTCTGTATCTAAACTAGAGCTGACATCAAAGCTAACCCAGCTAGCCTGATGCTAACATACACATGAGAGGCATTATTAGAAACAGATTTAGACATCAGAGGTTGCTAATGATGCTGCTTTATAGATTTCTGCTTGACTCTGAGTGGAAATAGTTAAACTGCTGAAATGAAACCAGTGTCACCGTAGAGGGGGTTTGAGATTTGTGGCCGGACCTGAAGGTTTAGCTCTGATGGATCGAGGTTGACCGCTGCTACATTAGTACTCAGAGCCCAGGAGCCGCATGGCCGGGTGTGAGATTAGTAACCCGTCTTGTTGTCAGTAGTGACCTTAGTACAGCCTTTCTGGGGAAAACCTGACCGACTAAGAGGAAGTGTGTGTCTAGTTGTTTGGAAACACACACCCACGCAAGCTGCCTTGAAAACACATACACACTCCCTCACGCTCACGGCCCTCACACTTGGCGGGCGGAAGCAGTTTAGCAAGCTGCTCATTTCACCATGTGGATGTTTTCCGTGCAGCAGAGTGCTGGATCTGGAACAGAAAGGCAGACATGCTCGTGTTACCCACACGGTATTAGATTTAGCTACATGCAGTGTTTTACTGCAGTACTGGAACCTTCAGCGGCAGAAAACTGGAACTGTCCTTTTTCTATTGGTCATCAGTCCAGTCCTGAAGGTTTCGGTCTTTTGGTTTTTGCTCTCTGCTCTAGAGGCCTGACACGGTTCTCCTTGGGTGACACTTGCAGCTCAGGATGCACAATAACAGTGGTGGACAAGGTACACAAGGTAAAATTCTCCTCCAGTGTCAGTGGCAGTTCCTCCCTTTAGACCTCCGCTGGAGTAACAGTACTAAAGTATTTCCCTTCAAATGTACTTAAGTATGGAGAGTAACAGGAGCATGATTTATTATGGCTCTAATGTCCTATTATCATTTCTGGAACAAGACTCTTAATCAGCTCAGTGTAGGTGAAGAGACTCTAGTGTCTCTCTTGGTCTACCGATCTGATGCATACTTTGCTTGTAAAGGAGTCAGAATGGAAAGCACGTGCAACGGGATGTGGAGGTTAAGGAACCAGCCTTCTGACCAGAGGGTCGCTGGTTTGTTTCCCTGAAACGACTGAAGTTCTCTTGAGCAAAGCACCTAACCCCCAACTGCTCCTCGGACATTGTGGATACGGCTGCCCTCCGCTCCAGGCAAGTGTGCTCACTGCCCCCTAGTGTGTGTGTGTGTTCACTAGTGTGTGTATGTGGGTGTTTCACTTCACGGATCGGTTAAATGCATAAGACAAATTCCTCTGTGTGTAAACACAAATGGCAAGAAATGGCCCTAAACTCTCTACTCAGAGAATGATTGGCCTCACCTATATGCTTATACAGTCAGTCAGGTACAGCGATAAGACCCATCCTTGACTACGTCACATGTGCAGCCGCACATGAAACTTGAATCACAATGTCAAACCTGCCGACCAAGGTTCATTCCTGTCGGCTGATTCCTTGTGGGATGTCAGCACGAGCATGTAAATGGTTTGAGCTTGGCCACTAAAAGCAGTGCACCCTGGTCACTAGGACGGTCCCGGCTGTCTCTCCAGCAGGTGGAAAATGAGTAACTATAAATAGCAGTTCTAGTTGTTTACTGTTTGGCTCAGTTCTTGTTTAAAGTGGAGTGTAAACATGTATCCATGCATTGGAACCTTACTTTCAGTTTCGCTAGCAATACTAGCATTGCTAGTAGCGCCACTGCTCCCTTGACTAATCTGGGCGTCCGTTTATGTGGTCATTGATTCGTTGATTTCCCAGATTGCTTCTATATTTACGACGTATTAGACCATTAAGATGTTCTATCAGGTCATAGCTATTGGCAGATTGTGGTTAGGACTTCAGGAGCTGAAGAGAAGTCCTAACCACAATCTGCCAACAGCTATGATATGATATATCACCTTAATTATCTAATACGCCGTGGCACGTGTCAGCATCTCTGCTCGCCGCATGTGGGCACTTCTGTGATGTTTCTGTTCTGGAAATGAGGGAAAGGAACGGGAACCATATAAGCGAACTTCTTTTTGAGCACGTGTATCTTGAAAGTAGACTTTCTGAAAGCCATTATAACAGAGATGTAGAGAAGGACAGAGATGGTACAGCCATCAGCCATACAAGTGAAATAAAATACTTATTCAAACTCACCCGAGGCACCGACACAGGCAACGTCATTCTGCCATACAGCAGTGTGTCTGTGGGTATTTTGCATAATGACACTGGAAACCCAAGCTCAGTTGCCATTATTAGCTTCTTGTCTATTTTGAGATATTTGTTGCGCACGATGAACTTGTAGCATGTGACACACGTGTGACATGCCGGTCTCCTCTCGTCTGATTGGCTGAAAGCAATGCAACAGCTGCAGTCATTTTCATAACGTTGAGATCTGCTGAACCTTTTTGCTGAACCTTTTGGCTGAACACAAACCATCATGCACTGCGCAATGCAGGCGTGCACCCTATTGAAATGAATAGGATGTGGCGAGGCGCAAGTGAGCATGTACCAAACTGCGTTACATTAACCATCAGCATCAACCAATCAGGTTTTCCAAAAGGTGACACCTGTTTTGTAAGACATGAAGATGAGTCTATCACTCATCCTTTAAAACCTCCAAACATCTGTGTTTAATCTAAAACTGACAAATAAACATGTACACATGATTCACAGCTGCTGTAAACTTCAGATCAATTTGACAGATATGTGGTAAATGCCGAGACGACGTCAACTAATCGCTGACGGCGTCATGGACAAATTTACAGGAGAAGGAAATGATTTGCAGGAGGCGACTTTAAAAAGCTGTGAAGAAGCTCCATAGGTCAGTCGTGACTTGGACTGGTGTCTCCTCCCCTGCCGTCCTTTGGAACTGATGTAGCTGCACCCCGGACAGCCCTGCCAAGACGGTCCCCCATGGTGGAGGCAAAAAGGGCCTGAGAAATTACGCTTAAACAGGATTATAGGGAGTTACGCTCCCTCTCCAACCGTTCACGGCCTTTTATTTATTTCAGTCCTCAGGAAACTAGAGATAATGACGTTCACTATCTGATCTTTGAAGCTCTGTAGATCAGAAATGATACAACCAAAACTCCAGAGGTTGATAGAGAGTGATGTTCCTGTTCCAAAGAGGTCCGGAAACCCGGGATCACCAGGCTCCTCACCTGTTGTCTTCTCTGAGGCATCCATGTTGTTAGTGTCATGATCACGTGAAAGTCGATTAGTCTGTGCAACTTCTAGCGCTAACCAACTACTGTGATCCTATAGGGAAGCTAGCAGACAGGTGACATTTAAGGTTCGGATTGAAGGCCGAGCTCTAGTAGTCACAGATCATCACCGTATTTTATAAGTAAGTGTTTATGTACTAGTATCGGCAGTAACATCGGATATCAGCCCACGGTTTCCATTTCGGTGCATCCCAACTAGGATGGAAACGATTATTCGACTTTGAGTTGACTAAAGTCGATGACCAAATTAGTTGGCAACTAGTTTAATAGCCGATTAGTTGGTGATCTTGTTTCTTCCATTTCAATAGAGACTTGTGATTGCAGAATTTAGTTGTGACAGAGTGTAGACAGGCAGCAGAATGGACTGTTTACATCTCAAATCAAAATCTGGATTGATTTTTTTTATTGACTAGATGAAGAAACAGATCTTGGAGTTTATATATACAGCTCTGGAAATAAATAAGAGACTCCACATGTACAGCAGGCTCTTAGTGAGGAACAGAAGATAAGTAAGATGACCTCGAGTGACCTACAGAGAGACTGGTGAGCGGTGGCTGGGGTGAAATGCACAGCGAGCATGGTTCTAAAAAGGCTTCTGGAGGGTCATTAGTGATTTTCTAAATAAACAGATCTAAATACAATATTTGATCTGGAATTTGGGAGACGTGTTTCCAGTAGGGTATAGAATCAAACAGAACTGCTCATTTTGGTCCAACACCAACCCAGAAACTGTACAACTAGAGACACTGATCATTTTCAGGTGGTCTCTTAAATTTTTCCAGAGCTGTGTATATATATATATATCTTTTGTATTAGCAGAAGATGAATTCTTCATTCATAGAACAACTTCAAGCTGAATATAAAGCTGATGGCGGCAATCGAGTGATTCCTAATCCGAGTAATCGATTATTTGTTTCAGTAATCGATAGGTTATTCGACTATAGTCGTTTGATGTAACCCTAATCCCAGCTGAAGCGCTCTTTGCTTATAACTGTGGTTGCTTGGAGGCTGTCCGAGATGTTGAAATCAAAGAGATGAGGAAATGAGCTTTAGTGAAAGGTTCTGGTTGAAGCGAAACTCTAAAGTCCTCTATTTTGGTGGTGAGGACAGAGAAACCAAGCGTGTGAGAGCAGGAGAGTAATGTTTTTCTGAGGCTCCGAGCGTCCTCCTTTAAACACACCTATTCAGAGCGTCCGCCTCCCTGTGGACCAGCTCCGTTCTGATTCAGGCCGACTTGTCATATCTGACAGGAAGAGGGGTGAACTTGTTTTCTCCAGCCTAACCGACCCCCTTCGCTCTTCCTCTTTTTCATTCATTTGCTCTGTTGACACGCTGCCACCCACCTCTCTTGCTCTCTTTCACTCTGTCTCGCTCGCTCTCTCTCTTCCCCCCTCCCCCTCCCCATCTCTCTCTCTCTCTCTCTCTCTCTCTCTCAGCAGGCAGTTCTCCTTTTTTTGCGTGCACAAACGCTGGAGACGCAGTTTAGTGAAGATGCTCAGGTTTGACTGTGTGTGAGAGTTAGTGAGAGTGAATGGACCTCAGGGTCAATACTGTCTATACTATGCTAGCTGTAGCGTAGCTGACCGGCTGGTGTTTTTGGACCATCCAGAACAAGAACCATGGTGGATTATTACGCCAAGGTGCAGGTTAACTGCCGACCCAAAACCGCCATGGCCTACTCTCTGGAATCTCAGGTATGTCCCATCGAGAACCCACAATTGTCTTTAGTGGACGTGGTTCATTCTACAGCTTGGTGGACATCTAGGTTTGTTTCTTCAGCTTGATGAACATGCAAATTTATGGACATGTACGTTTGTTTCCTCAACTTGGTGGACATCTAGGTTTGTTTCCTCAACTTGGTGGACATGTACGTTTGTTTCTTCAGCTTGGTGGACATGTAGGTTTGCGGACATGTAGGTTTGTTTCTTCAACTTGGTGGACATGTACATTTGTTTCTTCAGCTTGGTGGACCTGTAGGTTTGTGGACATGTAGGTTTGATTGTTCAGCTTGGTGGACATGTAGGTTTGATTGTTCAGCTTGGTGGACATGTAGGTTTGATTGTTCAGCTTGGTGGGCATGTAGGTTTGATTGTTCAGCTTGGTGGACATGTAGGTTTGATTGTTCAGCTTGGTGGACATGTAGGTTGGATTGTTCAGCTTGTTGGACATGTAGGTTTAATTCTTCAACTTGGTGGACATGTACGTTTGTTAACCTCAACTTGGTGGACATGTAGGTTTGATTGTTCAACTTGTTGGACATGTAGGTTTGATTGTTCAGCTTGTTGGACATGTAGGTTTGATTGTTCAGCTTGTTGGACATGTAGGTTTGATTGTTCAGCTTGGTGGACATGTAGGTTGGATTGTTCAGCTTGGTGGACATGTAGGTTTGATGGATGCTTTGGCTTGATTCTGATTCTGGATTTGATGTAGTGTTGGTTCAATTCTGCAGCTTAGTGGAGTTTTTGGTGATTCTACATCATAGTTTTGGTTTGATTCTGCAACGTGGTGGACGTGTAGTGTTCAGCTTGTGGGACATGTAGGTTTGACTCAACAACTTTGGAGACATGTTGATTTGACTCTGTAACTTCATGTCGGCTTGATTCTACAGCATGATCTTGTTTGGATTCCATCACTTGGTGGACATGTTTTGATTCTACAGCTAAACGGACCAGTTGGTTTGACTGTGTAATGTCATGTTGACTGGATTCTTCTACAGCTCATCAGGCATGTTTTGATTCTACCTCTTGGTGGACGTATTGGTGCTGCACTCTTCAGCTTGGTAGACATGTTGGTTTGATTTACAGTCTAACATGTTAGCTTATTGGACTTGGTGGATATGTTGGCTTGATTCTACAACTTGGTGATTTTTCTCCAAAGCTGAACCATGTTATGGTGAAGTTTTCGAAAGCAGGAAGTTGTGAAGGAACACACCCCCAGATAACAGTTCCCCAGTCCTCCATTTGCGGTGTTTCTGCCATGATGCGTTCTTCAGCCCTGCAGCAGTGATATATGGGGGTATTGTACAGAGTGACGTTCGTCAGTTTGGTGCGGTGCTTAATCTGAAGTGTGGACCAAACTGTAGAAACGTCCGATAGCTCTTCTTCTGCTAGGCAGGCTTGACGTTGGGCTCACATTGTCTAGCTAATTGAGAAACGCTGCTTTGTGAAATCTCTCTGTGCAGTGGATCTCTGTTGTTTTGGTTAGCTTGTCAGCGTCCGCTTCCTGTTGAGACACTCCCTGGTGTGAATAGCCCCTTGAACGTGTGACTTCACTACGGTACACGTTCTCCTGAGGATGCTGTTTAGGCCACAGCAGTTATGACTCATATCAGAGGGAAGGATGCTCTCTTTTGACCGTCATTAGTCTGAGATCAATAGTTAACACCCAAGCCGAACGTCAGTGATCCAACCAATCAGAATATTAATCATCAAACAGAAACTTCTACACTACCAGTCAAAAGTTTAGGGACGCCTCTCTAAATGGATGTTGTTGGTGATCTTAAAGACTCTACAGTCGTACACTGAACAGCTCCAACTGATGAGAGTCTGAACCAGTACATACCCTGATATACCACATATACACATATTTCTCCATATCTCCACCTCTAATATATATTTAGAGGTGTCAAAACTTTGATCTCTTTTTCTGCACAGTGTAAAAGCTCTAGTTCTCCTTTCAGCTTAGTGAATATTAATGAGGGACCAACCAATAGAATTGCTCCAAACCTGCTTAGAAATAAACCTTGTTCTATCAGCTCCACTGCAGGTTAAGAAAGCTGCTTCATCCTCCTGTAAAGGTCCATTCTGGAGGTTTTTAAGGTGGCCTGTATAATTCCATGAGGGCTATTTTATAGTTTGATGTCTGTAAGCATTAAGACAAACATGCTGCTGCAACTGTGTTAAATATACAGAGAACCCAGTTCTCCAGACAAGACTCCATGGTCCAGACAAGACTCCAGGTTTAGGCTGGTCTTTGCTGGTTTATGTTGGTTAACATAGTTATGCTAGTTGAGCAGCATACCAACATCAAAACACAACATAAAGATGCTGTTGGCAAAAAAAGCCTTATATCTTTTATTGTTGGTGTTTTTCAGTTTCTGGTATAATTTGAATTTGGTAGAAATTACATTAAAAGTGGGGTATGCTTTTTCCTTCTCCTGTAAAGTTTCTTTTTGGAGATACTAGGTTTTGTGTTCTGAGAGCAGCTATCTATGATCTATGTGTTCGTGATTATACAATTAAACCCAGCAAATCCCTGGAATACACGACCAAACTTCAGTATCTTAAAGATCCGAATCGGTTTGGGTGGTGTACACTCATTTCACACCTTCAAACCATCTCCAGGTGTTACTGCCGTATACTGTAGCATTTATGGCTAACACTACTAACCTGATACCCCACCGTGAGAACATCACTCACCCCAGTACATCACAACTAGCATGAACCACGGATGAGACGGACAACAGCAAAGCAGATATTCCACTGTTTTCAAATGACCTGTTAGCACATTGTGGCCAAAATAACCCTGGTTCTTGAACTGGTTCCATTCATGGCTTGTTAGAACCTTGGTGCTATTCAGGGAACCAGTGTGTGCTTGCACCAGTTTATACTGGAATCAAGGAATGGCAAGGGATGGGTCATCAACGTCATCAGAGGGCGCTGTACAGCGATAGTGAACAGTAGTACCAAGATGGTGGAGCGTGTAGATTACCTGCGAGCGTTTGAGCTGTTATTCCAGAACTTCTCCAACAGACCACCGCATGCTCCTCTAAGGGGGTCGCCATTGTTGCCTTCTCTTTCCTGACCAACTGACACACCCACAGATGTTCGTACTGAAGAACCTCCTATTACTTGGTTCTAGCTGGGAACGAACTTTCCTGTTTCCGAAAGCTGTTTGTTTTTGGTGGAAATGTGCCGAACGGTTCTAAATTAGGTGTCTGACCCGGAACGGAAGCCATTCCACTAGAGGGTAGGAGTAGCAACGAATGCTCTGTTAGGAGTTCAGTTTTCCCAACTTTTCCCAACTTTTACCGGATGTTGATTTCTTGGGGATGCCAAACGCCATGTTGTTGAGTTCCAGATGAACTCAGTATTAAACAACAGAACCGAAGAGTGCGGAGCTCCTCCTGCATTCATGAAGCTCCTCTGATCGTCGCGGCCTCCGTGCCAACGTTGGTGTGGCTTCATGCCGCTGTCGGCTGTGCACCGCTATGAGTGTGCAGACATGTGAACCCAGAATATCGGTGCATCGGAATATTGTTTTGGCTCAGTGTACCTCAGTGACTCAATGAGGTGTTCACGAACACCAGGCCCGTCTAGCGGAGCAGCTTCCGTGGTACTCCAGCCTGTTTGAGTAAGAACTCCTGTTTATCGGAATATGATGACCAGCAGCACCGGGAGGTTCCGGGTCCCTGATCAGACACTATGAAAACGCAGCTGCTGGGCAGCGGAGCATATAGAGGTCATTCAGCAGGCCAGGGGCTGTTTGTCTGCTGGCTGAGTGTTTTTGGGTCACTTGACTCCGATCAGGCTGTTTGTCCGGTCTGCTTCGCTCAGAGCCGCGGCAGTGTGAAGCGGTCAGTAACGCGTGTGTGATGAGCTGCTGATAATCAGTGACCTCAGGGACGCCGTTCACTTGGTACCAAAAACATAGTAGTCCTCTATCCGTCTGTCAGCCCCTCCACTCCTCCTCCTCCTCCTCCTCCTCTCTCTCTCTTGTTCCCTTTCTCCCACTCTCTTTTAGCCTACTTGTAAAGTGACATAAGCAGGGTATACGCCTGTCTCTGTTGGCCCGCCGTGTTCAAGCTCCTCTAATTTTATCCTCGGAAAGGTGGCACACATTCCGGTCTGGGAATTTCATGTTTCCCTTAAGCACTTATTCTCTCCTCTCCTCTTTTTTATGTCATCCGCTGTTTGGTGAAGCTTTCTCCTGTTAGCGCTGCTGCGCGCCGCTGATGATCTGGTGTTAGTGTGTGTAACAGTGCTGATCTGTAGTGTTCAGCTTCTTTCCTTCTGTCTTTCTTTCTGTACTTATTTCTGTACTTTCTTTCTTTTTCTTTCTTTCTGTCTTCCTTGCTGTACTTATTTCTGTACTTTCTTTCTTTTTCTTTCTTTCTTTCTTTATTTCTTTCTTTTTCTTTTTTCTGTGCTTGTTTCTGTACTTCTTTCTTTCTTTCTTTCTTTCTTTCTTTCTGTACTTCTTTCTGTTCTTATTTCTGTACTTCTTTCTGTACTTCTTTCTGTACTTCCTTTCTTTCTTTTTTCTTTCTTTCTCACTATCTGTCCATGTCTCACTATCTGTCTTTTCATGTATCTTTTTTCTGTTTTCTTTCTGTCTGCTTTTTCTTTCTTTCTTTATTTGTTTGTTTTTCTCTTTCTTTTTCCTCTCTGACTGTTTGTCTCTTTTCCTTCCATCTTTACATCTTTCTTTCTCTTTGTCTATGTGTTTCTGTCTGTTCTGTCCATTTCTTTCTCTCTGTTCCTCTTTTTTCTTTCCGTTTGTCTGTTTTTTTTATTTCTTTGTTTCTCTGTTCTTATCTGTCTGCCTTCCTTCCTTTCTTGCTTTCTTTTTGTCTTCCTTTCGATTTGTTGGTCTCTCTGTCTTTTCTTACTGTCCATATCTCTTTGTTCCTCCCTCTCTCTCTCTCTCTCTCTCTCTCTCTCTTTCTGTCTCAGAGGTTCCTCAGAAGAGGTCCGTGTTCTCGGCGGGCTCTGTTAGGAGTTCAGGTGAGCTCAGATAAGCTAAGGCTTATCTTCATCTCACCCCCCATCCACTCGTCGCCTCACCCTGTCACCCCCTCATCCGACACTCCCTCATATCATCTACAGCATCTCTTCCCCTGAATAAAGGCTTCATGCATTTCCTCTGAAGGTCTTCAGGGTTCTCCAGAAGTTCCGAGCTGCTGCTGTTCTCAGATACTCAGCACACGTGTCCTAACGTCATCTGGGCAGGGCTGATGTGGGTAAAGAGATAATCCGCTCCAAATTCTGGACTGTTGACCACGGAAAGTAAGTTTAGATCAAGTCTAGGTCAGTTGATGCTGACTGACTACGGGAACAGCGAGGATGAGCTGGTATATGACGTGGCACTTTTCCAGCCACTGTTTCCGACCGCGGGGTGGGATGGGCTCAAACCTTCGTGGCTTCCTGATGTTTCACCGGGGTATACGGGGTATGACGGCGTTGGTGTTGCTGTTGCCGTTGGTAGGAAGCACCATACCTTACTGGAGGACCCGATGACACTGCCAGGGTGGATGGCGACACATCAGTGGGGTGAAGGAGGACTAGTTTGAGTATACTCAAAAACCCACAATGCACACTTAGAACCAGTCGACTGAGTACGGCAATGATGTCCCACAATGCACCAGGAGACAGAAAGGGCGGAGCTTCTCACGTTGGAAAAATTCAACCCAAATCTGTCCAAACAGCCTGTATAATAAATATACTTTAGTACATAATGTGTTTCTTTGTTTGTGTGTAAATAAACCTCCACTGAAGCAGCCAATCAGAGTCCAGCTCGGTATGATGTAAGCGCCATCACTTCCTGTTAGTGATAAATGATGTAGTATGCTAATACTGTGTGTTCTAGCCAGCACAACTCACACTATGGGGATCAGTACAGAGTATATACTGTGTAGTGTTAGTGTGTAGTACACAGCCAGAGTTTATATAGCCGTACTGTACCTCTAGTCATACTGGTAAACTCATTCTCTGGGAGAGCAAATCCTGGAGTCATCCGAGTCTAACCAGGTGAATGGGTGATACACTTGGAGGTGCTACTGGAGGCTTTCCTGGAAAACCCCTAAAAGTAGCTTTCCGTGTCTTTCTCTTAGCTCACTATTTCAGCCTTCGCGTGTTTACTGACATGACTGTTTTCACTGTCCGCCCACACAAGCCACAGGGTACCGGGTAGCTCTACACCATGCAGTGAGTTGTATATATGTATGCAAAGAAGAAATATACTTGCTGTATGATGTAGAGCTATTCTGCATCCATGCAGTGAGTTTGAATATGTGTGTTTATGTACCACCTGAAAATGATCAGTTCCTCTAGTTGTACAGTTTCTGGGTTTGTGTTGGACCAAAATGAGCAGTTCTGTTTTATTCTATACCCTACTGGAAACACGTCTCCCAAATTCCAGATCAAATATTGTATTTAGATCTGTTTATTTAGAAAATCACTAATGACCCTCCAGAAGCCTGTTTTTAGAACCATGCTCGCTGTGCATTTCACCCCAGCCACCGCTCGCCAGTCTTTCTGTAGGTCACTTGAGGTCATCTTACGGTGGTTAAGGGACATT
>CM067491.1:28163407-28179706 GCA_034552555.1 Semaprochilodus insignis | reverse complement strand
AGATAGAGGGAGAGAGAGAGACAGAGACAGAGAGAGAGAGAGAGAGAGAGAGAGAGATTGTTAAACGAGAGGCATTGCAAAAGAGGGGGAGACAGTCCACTGGATGTAGGATTAATGGGAAGTCTTGGGCTGTTTATGGAGAAAGCTCCGCCCTTCAGCAAACTGATTGGCTCAGCCTGTTGGTGAAGTCACTCGTGGGAAAAGCCCCCCCCCCTCGCTCCCCTCACTCTGGAGCTGACATGTGCAGTAACCAGAACATCATTCAAGCCAAACACTACAAACTATTTATACTGGTCATGTGTTCAGGTTCTGGCCTAGTGTGAGTGGAAATACCTGACCCTGGGTGTCGCTGAGGTCACTGCAGAGTGGACAGGCCTCCCTGCAGGGCCTGTGGTTACAGCTATACGGCCCGTTAGTGTATAATGCCGTTAAAACCTCATTCAGGTCCGTGTTGGTGTGTGTCTGCACACCTGCCGTCCCGGTGCGCAGCTCCTCCCTCAGTGACCGTCTTAACGAAGATTCCCAGTTTCTCCAGACCCATATCAGCTCCAGCGCCCATCCCGATAATGCTGATGCCAAGGCCCTCTTTGTCTACACACACACACACACACACACACACACACAAACAGAGACTTCTCAAATTTGGTCTTAATACAGTGAAGTACACCTGTACACACAGTGACACACCCCTGTACACACAGTGAAATACACCTGTACACACAGTGACACACCCCTCTACACACAGTGACACACCCCTCTACACACAGTGACACACTCCTCTACACACAGTGACACACCCCTGTACACACAGTGACACACTCCTCTACACACAGTGACACACCCCTGTAGACACAGTGAAATACACCTGTACACACCGTGACACACCCCTGTACACACCGTGACACACCCCTGTATACACAGTAACACACCCCTGTATACACAGTGACACACCCCTGTACACACAGTGACACACCCCTGTACACACAGTGACACACCCCTTTACACACAGTGACACAGCGACACACCCCTGTACACACAGTGACACACCCCGCTACACACAGTGACACACCCCTCTACACACAGTGACACACCCCTGTACACACAGTGACACACCCTTAGATAGTTGGTTGCTAGCAGTGTGAGTTTTTTGGCATTATGTCTAAACACTACTATCTGTTGAGGCACCCACTGCTCTCCTTGCATCCACCCATAACTCCATACCTTTCTCCAGTTCTACGGGAAACAGGTCGAGCCTCTCCACTCGCTTCTCCAGCTCGTACTCGGCCGAGGCAGCCATGGGGTCCACGTCCTCGTTCCTCCTGTCATAGTCCTCGTTGGAGTAGGTCATGAACACCTGAGGAGGACACGCATTATTACTGAAACAGGGTCATATGTCCATGCGTCTACAGTACGGTTAACAGTCAGCAGCGGAACTGAAAGGGGAAGTACACCTGTATGCGTAATTCAGGGGTTGGGACAGCTGGTCAGTGTGGTCTCGGGTTTGTTGCAGAGGAACTGACTGGTGGTGGTAGGAACCAGGCAACGGCATACTGTTTATTTACTGGATTTAACTCAGTAGCAGTAATGGTAACCAGTCAGCACTCAGTAGCAGTAATGCTAACCAGTCAGCTCTCAGTAGCAGTAATGCTAATCAATCAGCACTCAGTAGCAGTAATGCTAACCAGTCAGCACTCAGTAGCAGTAATGCTAATCATTCAGCACTCAGTAGCAGTAATGCTAACCAATCAGCTCTTAATAGCAGTAATGCTAACCAATCAGCACTCAGTAGCAGTAATGCTACCCAATCAGCACTCAGTAGCAGTAATGCTACCCAATCAGCACTCAGTAGCAGTAATGCTAACTAATCAGCACTCAGTAGCAGTAATGCCAATCAAACGGTGGAATGTGCCTTTAAGAATGGGGTACTGCTGTTGTTGGTACTGTATTTGTATGTAATCTGAATTACCGTGTTCCTTGTGTTACCTATGTGGGATGATATCTTGATAAACTGTTTTAGGAAATATCAGCAAGATCTCCCAAAATCCATGCTGCGGAAGCTGGTGTAAGAGAGAGCCTAAAGCTTGGTACAGCTTTTTTCAGAGGCTGATCTGAAAGTAGATTTGCTCTCTGCAGGTACTGACAGCACCTTTCAATGTTCAGCAAGCTGGCAGAAAGCCCTACATCTCCCACACATCAGTACTACACACATCCACCCCCTCCAAAACCAGCCCTTTCCTCACTGACTCCAGGGCTAAAGAAGCAGCCCAGCCTATACCTACAGGTAGGTGTCTCATTGGTCGTGTTATATGCTGTAACCAATCAGTACTTAGTAGCAGCAGGGCTAACCAATCAGAACTCAATATCAGTAATGCTAGCCAATCAGCACTCAGAAGCAGTAATGTCAATCAAATAGTGGAATGTGCCTTTAAGAATGGGGTACTGCTGTTGTTGGTACTGTATTTGTATGTAATCTGAATTACTGTGTTCCTTGTGTTACCCAATCAGCACTCAGTAGCAGTAATGCTAACCAATCAGCACTCAATAACTGTAATGCTATCCAATCAGCACTCAGTAACAGTAATGCTAACCAATCAGCTCTCAGTAGCAGTATTGCTAACCAATGAGCACTCAGTAGCAGTAATGCTAACCAATCAGCTCTCAGTAGCAGTATTGCTAACCAATCAGCACTCAATAACTGTAATGTTAACCAATCAGCACTCAGTAGCATTAACACTAGCCAATCAGCTCTCAGTAGCAGTAATTCCGACCCTGGCTCCTCGTCTCCCTCCACGTTACAGACAGTAGTTAGCCACTATTGTATATCCCACAGCCTCCAGTCTGAACCAGCATCTACCACAAACACAGCCCAGAAATACCAGCCGCTTCCACAAGTGCCAAACATGGTGCTGATGCACGGCCGGGCGTGGTTATATTTCTGTGTTACAATTACAGGCTGCTGTGTTTTCCTTCCTCCCTCTGTGGTCTTGTTTGGGTCTGTGGGTGGGTCACTATCCTGACCCTAGACTGGGTCACACGGCATCTGCCACCAGCCCAGTCACAAATGAAGTCACAAAACAGCTCCAGCAGTGCTGTTCGGTCAGTCCGCTTCTGCCTGCTGCTTCAGTCAGTCCACTTCTGCCTGCTGCTTTTTACTGACCGATCCTGCAGGTGCTGCTGCACATCCGGCTCGGTGAGTTACAGCATTTAGGGCTGGAAAAAAGAGGAGGCTGGAACGAGCATCTGTGGGGAGTAAGGCTTTTAGAGAACCTGGCATTGTTTGTTCTAGATACCATCTGTCCTGCAGGGTTGCATAAGTGCTAAGGTTGTCTGAGCTTTAGCGTTTCTAGTGCAAATCCTTTTTATGTGCCACAAGCAACACAACAATATGCAACAATTCCCAATAAAACAAATGCCAGCCTTCTCCGGAAACCACCAACGAGCCACAGATCCACGGATCCTGCCCTCGGTCCGCCCACTGGGTCCACTCCCGCTCACTTCTTCACTCTTCGTGGCTGGTCATTAAGCTGAAGGTCCACATTATGAACAATGTCTTTTGTTGTGGGTTTTCACGCTTCACATTCTTGAACTGGTTCAGAGTCGGGACTTTTAACAGCTTCTGGACTTTAGGCTGAAATCCTTAGCTGTGAGTGACTCTATAGATGAGTTCTGTTTATTAAAACTACTGACTGAATGTTCAATAAACAGCTATAACTCCCTGCTAAAATATGGCACAGGTCAGCATCTCTGGTTTAAGCTGGTATAGTGCTGGCCTCATGCTGGTTTGGCTGGTTACCATGTTATGTGGGCCTATGCTGTTTTTTCAGTTGTTTCAATAGTGAGTGTTTCAGTAGTGAGCGTTTCAGTAGTGACTGTTTTAGGACTGACTGTTTCAGTAGTGAGTGTTTCCGTAGTGACTGTTTTAGGACTCACTGTTTCAGTAGTGAGTGTTTCGGTAGTGACTGTTTTAGGACTGACTGTTTCAGTAGTGAGTGTTTCCGTAGTGACTGTTTCCGTAGTGACTGTTTCAGTAGTGACTGTTTCAGGACTGACTATTTCAGTAGTGAGTGTTTCAGTAGTGACTGTTTTAGGACTGACTGTTTCAGTAGTGAGTGTTTCAGTAGTGACTGTTTTAGGACTGACTGTTTCAGTAGTGACTGTTTTAGGACTGACTGTTTCAGTAGTGAGTGTTTCAGTAGTGACTGTTTCAGTAGTGAGTGTTTCAGTAGTGACTGTTTTAGGACTGACTATTTCAGTAGTGAGTGTTTTAGGACTGACTGTTTCAGTAGTGACTGTTTATTCCCCTCACCAAACACACGGCTGACGTCTCTTGCCCCTCCCACACAGAACATTTACATTTAAGGCATTTAGCTGACGCTCTTATCCAGAGCGACTTACAAGGTTAATCATATTACAGGTAGGAGTCTTAGTCTTAGTAGTGTTAGGAGTCTTGCCCAAGGACTCTTATTGGTGTAGCACAGCACAGTCACACAGACTGGGATTCGAACCCCAGTCTCCCACATGTGGTGGTGGCTCCCTGGTGGGTAGTGGTGTTACCTGCTGAGCTACACTAACCACTTTCAGTTTCAGAGTCAGCGAAACTCAGTGAGCTAAAGCTAACCAGCATAAGATAGCAAGCTAGACCTCCTGTCTGTAGCTGCCTGTCATCCCTTCATTCCTTTATCCATCACCAACATTGTTCCTTCATCTGTTCATTGTTTATCCATCCTCATTCTCTACTCTCACTAGCGAGGTAACTCCACCGCCATACTGCTGCAAACCCACCAGCTGAAACCCTTCAGCCGCAGAGTCACCGAGTTCAGATGGAGCGGCCTGTAGCCCCTCAACGGGACACAAACATCGGGATTAAGGTTGGAAAGAGAGAGCGAGTGATGCTCCAGTAATGCAGTGAGAGTAGGTCACATCCCTGAACAGATGGCCAGGAACACCCCTCCGTATCACCCCGCCCCCGCCGGCTCTGCCACCCTACTAAAGGCATGAATGACGCTAACGCTAATGCTAGCGCTGCAGCCCACGTCACTGCTGCTCTGCGGAGCGGCTGCTGTAATCCCTTACAACAATGTCTTGCACGGCCGGTGGGACTCGGATCGTTAAAAATGATGTCAGGGCTGCTGCTAGCGGGCGCTAACTGTAAGCGTATTGATGTCTGTGGGCCATTCAGCCTAAGAGGGCTCTGGGGAATCTACAGCTCCGTGACATGACTGGACATCATGTCTTTAGCTGTTTGACCCAGTTTAATGAGAATTAGTGTAGCGCTTATTCTACAGCAGACCTAGCAAACTACAGTCCATTCAGAGTAGGTTTGGTGTGAGGTAGTTCAGATGTTCTTTACAGTGGTGGTGGTGATGGGAACCAGGGTTCTCTATGTCTAGAACACACATATAGACACTTTACTGACTATCTAAACCACCAGTGAACCTTCTGAGTGTTATATGTTGATGATGGGAAAATCTGGAAAACCTGGAAATATCAAGTTTTCTTTGGGGACTATTTTATGCTGCACCGTGCCCTGCAGCAGCATGTATCCCTCCACCATGAATGGAGTTTAAGGCTGAAATCTTCTCCAAACTATCATAAACAGCGTCTCAGACATCAGGCAGCGTATTCAGAACCACTTCCTGTAGTAACTTCCAGTGAGGGAGCTTTTAGAGGGAGACGTCTGGTTCCATTCACCACCACTGGGAACATTTCTGACCGAGCGTTTCACAGTAAACCATTCTGAATGAGTTTAAATTTGAATGATGACCAATAAAACGACCCTTTACATGACTGAATATGCAGCTAAAGAGTTAAGGGCTCTGTGTTTGCGTTGCTCCCTGTGAGCGGGTAGATGAGGATGAGTCAGTGGAGCTGTGAAATGAGTGAATGAAATGACACACAGGAAGCATGTTCAAAAATAAACTCCACAGATGTGAAGACAGGATGTGCTAAAAACACTTTAGCTAGCGAGACAGCGGCGGAGCGAAATAACAGAAGTGCAGCTTACAGATCCGCACAGATGAGGAATCTTGGTGAGATCAACATCTGCACACCTGCTGACCATAAAGCTCCACCAGGAGACAAAACGGAGGCCTCACCACAACTAATCTGAGCTTATCTGCTGTTTTCTGCTCACGGAGTTCCAAGTCTCCTTTGTGGAAAGCTTCATTGAAACCAATGTTTGGTCCCACAGGGCTAGTGTACATACATTTGGGTATCTGGAGTCTCTTCCAACCTATAACCTGTGAAATAAGACCACCCAGTCAGTCTTTTGGGAATGCCTAGATGAGGAAACATGGGACTTAGAAAGCAGTCCAGATTTGGCTCCCCTTCCTACATCAAGTGGGGACTTCCTTTGTCCATCTGAATAGCTCCACCCACAGCTCCAGAACTACCTTCGCAAAGGGGTGCCAATTTTTTGTCACAAGCCAGAGACGCTACAGCTATATGGAAGCTGAAAGCTAATCACCCATTCCACCTTCAATGCTGCAGCAGTCACATTCCAGTGCCTCAAACTACTCGTGGAGCTTCCTGTTTGATCGTCTCTGTTCCACCTTAAACTTTGGTGCCTCAAGCTTCTTGTTCAAACTTCCCCTTTCCACCTTAAATGGTGCTGCAGTCACATTCTGGTGCCTCAGGCTAATTGCCCAATTTCTTGTTCGATCTTGCCAATTCCACCTTAAATGGTGCAGCAGTCAAATTCAGGCACTGCAGGCTACTTTCCCAGGCTCTTGACAGGCAACAGCTGTAAACAACTGCACCATGTAACAGCAGCTAGACGGGCTGGGAGTGACTCGGTAAGGTCCTGGTAGGTGGTCACAGGTATCTGGAACCATGCTGACTGCAGTGCATCCCACCGGGGGAGGGGAGGGTCCATAGAGCGAACACAATGATCAAGGTGGTCCCACAGATGCTCAGTTGGGTTCAAGTGTGGGGAATTAGGGAGCAGGGCTGTATTTGGATGTCTTGGTCATGCTCTTCCAACCAGTGTGGGACATTTCTAGCCGTGTGACATGTGCCGTTGTCTTGCTGGAAGGTCCCATCCGCCCCAGAGAAGACAACCAGCATGTATTGCCCCGTTAAGCCTTATCTTATATACCCACCAAGCCAGCTCACGATACGTGACTTCCTTCACGAGCTATGTCTTGCCGCCGTCGAAAGTAGGTCATAATCATGTGACTCGACGGTGTAATTCTGCTCTGTGTTTCTTTGGCCGTTTAGCACTAGCTAACAGCTGAAGTAGTGTATCAACAGAGCTGTAATGTTCTAGATAGTTTTTGGCGTCACTCCCTGCAGGATCCACGATAGCGCTACCGCTAATGATTGCATCACAACCATTTAATAATACAGAGATTTTAAAACTTGGTGGAGTTCCCCTTTAACCTTGCTAATCTCCTCAGTGACCATGTTTACCATCATCGTCTGAGTGCTGTGATATGATCTCTTTAGTCTGAGGGTCATTGTGGATGGCGAAGCCCCCTCTTTCACTCGAGAGACAGGGTGCTGATCGCACGGCATTGGGAGCAGCTCGGCTCAGCACGGCTCAGCTCCTGGCGTTCCAGAGAGTGGTGAATAAAGCTGCAGCAGCTATTCTGGTGCTCCGTCTGGAGATCTATGACTTAATTACACTGTGTTCATTCAGAGGCTTCAACACATTCATCTCCATAAACCCTCCGTAAACCCTCACTGACTGCAGCTCCGCGGACGTTCACCCGGGGAGAGGAGCACACTGAGACCCCTCTGTCTCAGAGAGAGAGAGACACAGAGAGAAAGAGAGACGGAGAAGTGTGAAAACAGGGTGAGTGGGTGAAAAGCACAGAATGTGAGGGGTGAGGAGTCAACTGAGAGAGAAAGAGACAGAGCGAGAGGAAGAAGTGAGAAACTGAGAGTAGCAGAAATGAAGTGAGAGAACAAAGCAGCCAGTGTGTGTGAGAGAGAGAGAGAGAAAGAGAGAGAGTAAAAGAGAGTCAGAGAGAACAGGAGAGAGATGGTGATGAGAAACAGAAAAGATGGATACAGAGAAAAAAGGAGGGACAGAGAGAAAAATGAGGGGAGAGAGGGAAAGAGTGAAGAAAAAAGAAAGGTACAGACAAAGGAGTGATCAGTACAGAAAGGAGTGAACAGTATAGGCAGAGGAGTGATCTGTACAGACAGAGGAGTGAATGGTACAGACAGGAGTGAATGGTACAGACAGGAGTGAATGGTACAGACAGAGGAGTGAATGGTACAGACAGAGGAATGAATGGTACAGACAGAGGAATGAAGGGTACAGACAGGAGTGAATGGTACAGACAGAGGAGTGAATGGTACAGACAGAGGAATGAAGGGTACAGACAGGAGTGGATGTACAGGCAGAGGAGTGAACAGTATAGACAGAGGAGTGAACGTACAGACAGAGGAGTGAACGGTACAGACAACGGAATGAATGGTACAGACAGGAGTGAATGTACGGGCAGAGGAGTGAACGTACAGACAGAGGAGTGAACGTACAGACAGAGGAGTGAACGTACAGACAGAGGAGTGAACGTACAGACAGAGGAGCGAACAGTATAGACAGGAGTGAACGTACAGACAGAGGAGTGAACGTACAGACAGAGGAGTGAACAGTATAGACAGAGGAGTGAACGTACAGACAGAGGAGTGAACAGTATAGACAGGAGTGAACGTACAGACAGAGGAGTGAATGGTACAGACAGAGGAGTGAACGATACAGACAACGGAATGAAGGGTACAGACAGAGGAGTGAATGGTACAGACAGAGGAGTGATCGCTACAGACAGAGGAGTGAATGGCGCTTTAACAAAGTTCACATACGACATTAAACTCATTTATAAGAGATATGAGCCCTTTAACCGCCGGATCAGCTTCATTTCGAGTCTCAGACTCAGAAGGAGCCCTTTTCTTTCCTCCGTCTGTCGTCTTTTGTCTGAAGGCTATTTTTACTCCTATTAAAGAGCTACAGTGACGTTCCATCACACTCTCCCTGATTCCACACAAACAGCCCGCAGAACCTCACACTGACTTCATACGAGCTCACATTTGCCGGAAATATTCGCTGTGTGTTTTCGGATTAAACAGCGTTTGAGGCAGCATAGGCTCTTAAGAGGCATTCCGGCCTACAGCCAGAGTTTAATGTGTTATGCAGCATTCCGTAGCGGAGCCTCATCTGTCTGACGGAATTCATTACATCATCTTCATCATTTTCATGTTTCGGAATCTGGGTTGTCTCACTAAACCCAGCATGCACCCGACAAATATGTCAGACACCCGTGGAGGATCTCTGTGGTGTCAACCAGTCCTGACTATTAGCCTAGCCTCTAGGCTAATAAATACAACCAAGCTAGCATTACTGTAACTCTTATTGTAACTCAGTCAGCAACGAAAATCATGAAGAAACAGTGATTCTGTCTTTACTCAGCCCGACACGGATCACATCACAGTCCGCCAGAGAGGTGGAGAGAAACCGGAGATAAGGCTAAATTTAGATAACCAGCTGCCTTGATTAAAGGAGCAATATGTAATATTTCTAGTGTGACATGTTCCAAAATGACCTAAACGGATCAACAGAATGTGAAGAAATAACAGTCTACGTATTGTCTTGCAGAGATAGATACTAATGTTAGCATGCTAATCGGCTAGCCCCAGGCAGTCGTGTCTCATAGTCCTGCTTTGTAACTGAAGAGGCACGTGATTCTAGGGCTCTAGGAAAAGACAGGAAGTGTCCCCCTCTGTGGACACCGAGTAGTGTGACTATCTACACTGCAAAAATTAGCAAGTGATATCTTAAATCTAGTCTATATATCTCTACACTCATCATTAATAGAACAGTTGCACAAATAGCTGCACCGAAAAAGAATCAACCCACAGGAATCAAACTTGGTGGGTAGGTTTCGTAAGCAGGGACGGGCCTTATCACTGTACCTGATTGACCCAGCAGCCACGATTACAGACATTCAGCGAGCAGTGATGAGTCCATGAGTCATCCTGTTAGTGCAGCACCATTGGCAGACGGCTGCACCACGCAGGACTACATGCACACAGACCGTCACGATGACCGTCCTTAACACCACGTCACCATCACCAAAGACTGCAATGGTGTCGTACCAGACTGTCATGGAGTGACTCAGAATGGCAGCGGGTCATCTTCAGTGACGAGTCCCGCTTTTGTCTTGGTGGAGGCACCGTGGTCAGCGCCAAGACGAACGGTTTGTTGTCAGGCGTCACACGGCCTGGTGTCCCTCCACCTCCACCCCTACCGCACCATCTGCAGGAACTGTGTGAGGATATTCAAGCTGCATGGGATGGATTATCACAGGACACCATTAGGAACCTCTACAGCTCCATGCCGAGACGTCTGGCCACAGAAGTCGCACAAGACACATCCAACTGCTCCAAATTAAGAGTATTGATATAAAGGTCAGGTTGTTAAATTTATCTGGCCCAATATTTTGTGTGGCCCAACTACAGTGCTGGGCTGCAACATTCACACCGGTTTTGGCCCACAAATATGAACACAAAGCAAAACCATACGCAGCTGTGCAGCATCTGCTGCTACTCTGGCCTGCATGCCTGTCGTCCACCTGCCACCACTCCTGTATGAAAGCTAATCAGCTCAGGACTGTGTGCTATCAGCATGATGGTGCCCATTCTGCAGCGTGTACCATCGGAGACACCAGCAGAGAAAAGACCCCATTCACCAAACACACACTGAACAGAGGACAAATGTCACACACACACACACACACACACACACATCACTCCCGAGACGGCCATTTTCACAGCACACAGCATGTATGCTAGCATTAATGACATGATTAGCGACAGTCTGTAGGCCACTGAAAGTCAGGCATCCTCAATTAGCCACGCACCACATATAAGAACTTACTACAAACGCTTTACAGGATATGAGTGATATTTATTGTAATCGGTTATTATGGGATGGAGCAGAACCAGCCTGTGAGCAAGTTCTCTGCAGTTCCAATCCCCAAGAGCCCTGATATCAAGAGGTTAGCAGCCCACTGTTAGCCTGCTAACAGCTAAACTGGTGGTCTACTGGCGTTTTCCAGGTGGTCCGCTGGTGGTAAACCCGTTTGTAAACTAGTTTGTAGATTAGTTCAGTAAATCATTTTCATCTATCAAACTGAACGTAATCATTTTATTCAGGCCTACTAATTATTTTGTCTCTCAGTTGTTTGTGATATCTGTCTTAGTTTATTTTCCAAAATAAAAGTCTCTGTGGATTTAGAATCTGTTTAAGGAGATTAAAACCCAGTTAGATCTCATATGGCCCTGATTGCAAGAGGTTAGTGGCCCACTTTTAGCCTACTAACAGCTAAACTGGTGGTCTACTGACGTTTTGCCTAGCGTTTTCCAGGTGGTCCACTGGTGGTTAACCGGTTTGTAAATTAATTTGTAGATCAGTAAATAATTTTCATCTAGCCCACTAAACTAAATCATTTTATTTCAGACCTAGTCCTTGTTTTTGTCTCTTAGTTGTTTGTGATATCTGTCTTGGTTTATTTTCCAAAATAAAAGTCTCTGTGGATTTACAATCTGTTTAAGGAGATCAAAAACCAGTTAGATCTCATAGGACCTTTGTTGGCCCACTAACAGCAAAGTCCAACTAAATCATTTCATATCAGGTCTAGTCACTATTTTGCCTCTGTTTACTTTCCAAAATAAAAGTCTCTGTGAATTTAAAATCTGTTTGAGAAGATTAAGACCCAGTTAGATCTTGTACACAGGACAATACAGGGTACACCGGGTGAACCAGCATTGGCAAAACACTCAGCGGGAGTGCTGACATGATCAGGCTAGCGGAGTGATATGTGTTCACCATCTGAGACTATATGGTTTTCAGTTGTTATAAAATAAGTGCAATCTATAAAAATAGGTAGAACACTAAACACTGATCTGTATACGACTGAACTGTACAGAGACGTACAGCGTTTTTTTTTTTCTGGAGCTTAGAAGGCTAAGTTAGCGATGTTAGCAATAAGCTAATGTACTCATTATGGGCTTACTCACTTATAAATATTTAATAAATATATATATTTTTTAAATAAATATTTAAATATTTAAAGATTCTCCTATGAAATATTAACTCTGTGGTGTTGATTTCCTTCTTAATACATTTCCACAGAGATGTTTTACTTGCTAGCTCATTAGTGCTAGCATGTGTTTAAAGCGTTCAGTACTCAGTAAACTTTAGGACTGTGGATTCAACTACTTCGAGTTAGTCACCAGAAGGTATTCAGTTTAACATTTTAAAGTTATTATATGACAAATAATACACTGTAATAAAGTATTTATAGCCATTTCTAGATATCTGCCATGAGATTAGCATTCTGGATATTAATTTTATTATAAGTTAAAGGGGAATTGCACAGATTTCTCAGTGAAGATCCAGAATAATTCAATCGGTGACATGCAAATAATGTCATTTAGAGTGTTTTAATGTCAAATGCTTTATTCTAGAGAACGTTACTGACGGTTGGTGATGGGAACCAGTCTCCATGTTTAGTACACACTTATAGACATTTTATATACAGCCTACATGTGTCTTCTGCGGTTTATACGGAATGTTAATGATGGGAAAATCTGGAAAACCTGGAAATAATACGTTTTCTTTGGGGACTATTTTTTGCCACATAACGTCCTGCAGCATGTATCCCTCCACCAGGAATGGAGTTTACGCCCAATACCATCTCAAAACTGTCGTAAGCTAAGTTTCAGACATCAGGCAGCGTATTCAGAACCATCTCACGTAGTAACTTTCTGTGAGGGAGCTTTTAGAGGGGGACGTCTGGTTACCTTCACCACCACTGGGAACAGATCTGACTTTCTCTAGAATGGTGTTTCATCGCTCAACATGGCTACCAACAGGTAGGAGCCTGACGGATTTGCATGATAACCAACCACTGATGGTTGAATTGGCCTGATATGAGGGGTCCATCCATGCACACCCATGGAGACACAACAGACCCGTGTGAAATAAAGTGGTGCAACATCTGCAGACGGGGGGAACATCTGGTTTACTTGCTTCTAACAGCCTCCAGTTGACCAGGCAACTGAATGGACAACATCTAGAACTGGTTTAGCTTATTCCGGGGCAACCAGACAGACCATGTCAGCAAACCATCTGATGCCCAGACCACGGCCGGCGTGACCCACCTTAATTGGGGCAATGCTGAAGCGGATTTTGCGGCTCGGAGGCGGCTCCTCCTCTACAGGGAGCCCTGCGATCTCCAGACAGGTCGCCTCAGCCACGTACGCCTCCTCTTCGTCGTCTTCGTCCCCCAGCTGGCTGCCCCCGGAGTCCTCTCCCGCCGCACTGTATGTGCTGACTTCCAGCAGGGTGGCCCCTACCGACGAGTCCTCCTTCAGGGTGGCCTCTTCACACCCATCGTCTCTCTTACTGACCCCTACGGAGCAGCTGCCCCGACTCGCCCCACTGACCTCTGCCTCGTTGGGACCAGAGTCTGTCTCTGAGGCCTCGCCGTTGACTTCCCTCTGTGGCTCGGCTGGCTGCTCGGCATCTCCAGTCTCCTGCAGGTCACCTGTGGTGCCCTCCGTCTCTCGGCCCTTGCGGGCGCCCGGCCTATGCTCCTGTGCTGGGGCGGGTCGTGCTCTGCCCGTGCTGATGCAGGACAGGCGATGCAGGTTGGAGCGCAGCTCAGCTGCCCGTTCAAAAACGGCGCTGAGCTGGCTGACTGTGGGCGACACGGCCTCAGCCGGGTCTGGCCCGTCCAGCGACTCGGTGCTGCCGTTGAAGCGGGCGACCACATCCAGGCGCCCGTGCTGGAAGCCGGCGGCCCGCTCCTTCTTCAGGGCGTTCTGGCCACCGTCGCCCTCCTCCTCCTCCTCCTCCTCCTCCTCCTCCTGCTGCTGCTGACGCCGCTCAAAGATCCTCCTGGTCTCCTGCAGCTTGGAGGAGGCACCGCTGCCCACGAAGGAGGAGGAGGTGCTGATGCTGCTGATTGAGGAGGTGCTGATGGAGGAGGTGATGCTGCCCATGGAGCTCGCGCCCTCAGCGCCGAGCTTCAGCAGCGCCCCGTGGTCCACGCGCTCGTTCAGGCTGCCGGCGCGGGGCAGCGGGGCGCGTGCGGCTCTGGATGCCGCGGAGGGGGGGTCCGGGCTCGCGCCCATCTGCATGAAGAGGCTCTTGATGCGGTGCACGTTGGAGCCGTAGGGGCGGCCGCTCACGGCATCTCGCGGATGCAGTGCCGTAGCCCTCGAGGAGGACGACGAGGAGGATGAATCGGTCTTCATCATGGCCCTCTCAGCATCGCCAGGCACGCGAACCGAAGCCCTTGCCGACCGCGCGCGCTCCCCCCGCAACCCCTGCCCGCCGTTAATCCCGCGCGCCTCCCCTCATCCTCATCCTCATCCTCTGCGCTCCGTGTTCCTCTGCGCTGCGGATTCTGCGCCGAGCTCGCGCAACTGAGGCTAGCGCGTCGCCGCTGGGTCCTAGCGCCCGCCGGTTTTTGTTCTAAAGGGGCAGTCCACCGATATCCCAAAATTCCTGCGAAATTCATTTCTTAAGCTGTAAAGCCAGCCAAACTGTTTTAATGTGTTAATCTGCTCATCGTAGACCAATTTAACCGTCTCGGATTTAATTTCTTTACAGTAATAGTGATGGTAACCGTTGCCATTTTATTTACTATCAAAACCACTTACATGTGTGTTGTAAGTGCTTATATATAATACTAATGATGGTAAGTCCAAAAACATAAGATTTTTGGGGGGACTATTTAGCACACAATACAAAAATATATAAAATATACATAATATAGGCTTTTTCTGGGCATTGCCTGCTATAATAGTCTTCATTATATGATATTATACAGATTTCTATGCATATATACAGCATTCATAAATGCTGGCCTTTGTTTAACGCGATTTAAACTCGATTTATGTAGCTGTTTTCACCGTTAGAGCACATTGACTGCAATTGCAGCGCTCCTCCGCACCGCTAGGGGCAGCAGACCGCAGAGTGAGTGAGTTCACAGCCGCATGAGCGTAGAAGCAGAAGCCGGGCGAGCAGCACATGGAGCGGAGGAGCAGGGTATAGGAACTTTAGAGACGGTTTTAGACTTTTATAAAGGTTTATAAGCTAATTGTGCCCGTGTATAATCTCGAGAGACTTCTGGAACACCTGGTTTAGTCCACACGGTAAGATGTACATATATATTTAGTGTGACATATGTTGCTAAAGCTAGCGTCGTATTCGAATTGTTACTTAATGTAACTGCCGTAGCTTTTAAGGTGGAACGGATAGACGAATTTAGCCTCGTGGCTGGAGATTTGTGGCCATATATTATCTGTGGATCTGGGTTTGGAAAACCAGGAATGATTGACAGAACAAGTTACATAGAACTGTTTACAGTGGTGGTGAAGGTAACCAGACGTCCACCTCTAAAAGCTCCCTCACAGAAAGTTACTACATGAGATGGTTATGAATACGCTGCCTGATGTCTGAGACGCTGTTTATGATAGTTCTGGAAAGGTTTTGACCTTAAAGTCCGTTCATGGTGGAGGGATACATGCTGCAGGGTGTTATAGGGCAACATAGTCCCTAAAGAAAGCTTATTATTTCCAATTTTATCTCTTTGTTTTACTGTCATCAGTGTTCCGTAAACAACCCCAGAATTACTTTGGATACAATTCTGGTTCCATTGGCTCATTAAAAATGAAGTATGTTTTTCCTGCTCCTGTGTGTATCATTTTGGAGACACACGCTTTTTATCCTGACAGATCAAATATAAAAACTCCATACTTGTATTATTAAAGACTTCAGATGCCACAGTCAGATGATCTCATGAAACATCTGAGCTGTGATATCAATACAGAGTCTTTTGTAGAATGTTGTGATGTGATATAAGTAACTTTCTATTGTAAAGCTTAGTTTGTTTTCAGAACAGAAATATTTCCACATTATGTCCCCTTTAAATATCCTCCCCAGCCATACTTACAATGTTCTCTCTCCCTCTCTCTCTCTCTCTCCCTCTCTCTCTCCCCCTCTCCAGTTTGTGAACATGAGTTCTTTAGCCCACCAGCTGAAGCGGCTGGCGCTGCCCCAGCATGCCGCAGAAGTGTTTGAGCGGAGAGAAACCACTTCGCTCCTGTTTGAGCCGAAGTACGCGGCCAGTTTGGACAAAGCCAGCTTCTACGCACTGGGTACCAGAGAAACACACACACACCTTACAGAATCAGATCATCAAAGACACACACACACACACACACACACACACACACACACCTTACAGAATCAGATCATCAAAGACACACACACACACACAC
>CM067491.1:28122163-28160950 GCA_034552555.1 Semaprochilodus insignis | reverse complement strand
CGCCCACTCACATTGAAGCTATGAGGAGTGTTAGACCCTGATTGGGTGGCCAATTTAAATAGGATAATTCATAACCATGTCATGTTAAATTAATTCTGATTTTTTTTGGGGGGCCTAAAGCCACACATAAAGGGCGGGGGGTACAGGATATGGTCACTTTAAAATGGACCAGATCTAATTATATTGAAACACGTGGTGTAATTTCATAAGTACCTCAGAATTAAACGAAATGGGAGTACATTAAAAGAGTAAACACCTGGAGAAGACACAAGAAGGTGGAGTCATTCAGGCGTGACAGAATTGTTCCGAGTGGTGGCGAATGGAACCAGACGTCCTACGTGAAAGGATTATGAATACGCCGCCTGATGTCTGAGATGCTGTTTATGGTTTCAGCCTTAAAGTCCATTCATGGTGTAGGGCTACATGCTGCAGGGCGCTGTGAGGCAAAAAAATAGTCCCCCCCCCCAAAAAAAAACCACATTACTTCCAGGTTTACCAGATTTTCCCATTGACATTCCATATTACACTCGGAAGACACGTGTAGGTTCACTGCTGGTTTAGATGGTAAATGAAGTGTCTGTGTGTGTAGACATGGTGACCCCAGTTTCCCATCACCACCACCGTTAGCCCTTCTCCGCCAACTTGGAGCGGCTTCCGTTCCAGCCCGCGCACCTTACTTTGAACCGTTAGATGCATTTCCATAAGTTTGGAAACCCGAAAGTTTGTTACCAGCTGGAACCGAAGAACAGTAGGTTCTTCAGCGTGAACCCTGACAACATCTGTGGGCGTATAAGTTGTTGGGGAATGAGAAGGCAACAATGGCACCCCCCAGTGGTCTGCAGGAGAACCTCCTCTATGTCGTCTTATCTCCAGTAGTTGATCCGTACTTGCTTTCTGAATATAAACAAACATCTGGAATACCAGCCCAAACGCTCACAGGTCATCTACACGCTCCGCCATCTTGGTACTACTGTTTACTGCTATTGTCCAGCGCCCCCTGTTGAAGGGGTCCTCTTTGTCGTTCTTTGGTTCCAGTAAAAACTGGTGCTAACCCAGACTGGTTCCCTGAATATCACCAAGGTTCTAAGAAGCCTGAATGGAATGAGTTGAAGCACCCGGGTTCTGTTGGTTGAACATGGCTATGTAAAGAAGTAAACCGCTCCGAATGACTTGAAGAAGTGAAATGTTGGCCTGCGTTTTTCCCAGGGTCTGAAATCAGAGCTGGTGGACTACAAAGCTGCCACCTACATGATCGTGTCTCAGCTGGCGGTGAAGGTGGTGATGCAGCCGGAGCTGGTGGACACTCTGGCCATCCAGGTGAGCAGGTCGTTGGCCAGAGGTCCGGCACTGACGTCTGAGGGCCTGTCCTGCCTCATCGTCCTCCTGCAGAACCAGAAGGAAGGAGTCGTAGGACCAAAGTGAGTTCCTGTCTCAGACCTGAGGGGGTGGTGTCAAGAGGCCTGCTGATGACATCACATGTTTATTATCAGATACTCGTCTGCTTGATCATTCCTTTACCTGCTGAGTTGGCTTTTAATCGGCTCTTTCCTCGTCCCAGGCCGTTCGAGTATCTGTGTGCGGTGCCCTCTTTGGTACCCTCGCTGCAGGCCATAGCAGCATCCTATGATATCAGTCCGGTACTGCGCTACCTGCTGCCGCATCTCATTCACGCCGCCATCACACAGAAGGGTAGGTGTTTAAAACGTTATCACCGTTTGTTATTACGGGTGAAATTATTGATATTGATGTTGTTTTAGGTTGGTGCCAGGCTAACAATGGTGTACACGCTCTTTCCTGTACTAGGTTTTATGCTTAGTGTGGCTGGAAACACATTTGACCCTGCGTTCACACTAGCAGGCGGCAAGTTGCTTATGTCACCCTAAGTTTGTCTCTTGTGGGTGTGTTCAAGGCTGCAGGCGTTTTCGGAAAGCTAGCTAGCTAGATGAACAAATTTGTATGGACACCTAACTGATTGCTTTTGTGGCTAGCTTCACTGGCCGGTTAGCATGCTGGCTAACCTAGCTAGCTATCAAGTGACCTAACTCCCCAGAGACTCCAACAATACCCCCTACCTTCTCCCACACTTCATTTTTCTACATGTGTATGTACAGGGAGCTACCACCCCATGTGGGAGGCTGGCGTTCCTTTCCCGGTCTGGGTGGTGACTATGCTGTGCTACGCCAGTAATAAGAGCCCCTGGGCAAGACTCCTAACACTACATTGGCCTGCCTGTAATACAGTTGATATCAGAAGTCGCTTTGTTCCGTTCTCCTCAATGTTCACCACCACGTTCACCACCACACAGCTGAGAACTGGAACCTAATGCTGGTAGGAACTAAAAGCTCACAGAGCAGTAGCTGTGGACCTCAGACCCCCATGTCTACAACTGGTCCAAAGAATTTGTTGGAGCCAGTCATTTACAGTGTCGCTTCACCATCGCTTCCTGTAATTCATTTGCATAAAGCCGAGGAAAATCTCAGCTGGATTAGCTGCTTGTTGCTAAAACGTGGCTACAGGTGGATGCTCCCTTATGAAATGACGGGTCCCATGTTGCCCTGTTGCCTGCTAGTGTGAACGTAGGGNTCGCTTCCTGTAATTCATTTGCATAAAGCCGAGGAAAATCTCAGCTGGATTAGCTGCTTGTTGCTAAAACGTGGCTACAGGTGGATGCTCCCTTATGAAATGACGGGTCCCATGTTGCCCTGTTGCCTGCTAGTGTGAACGTAGGGTCATTTTAGGGTTTACTTTGTTAATTGGAGTTTTACTGTTTTTCCCAGTTAATTTATCAGATGAAATCCTAATCCGGAATGCTATTGGAGGAGCCTGTGGCTTAAGCCCTGTCTGCAGAGCTTATCTAGGATATGTTTGGAATATGTTTACTTCATGTACAACCAACGTGTGACATCAGTGAGATCCTGCTGGTGTGGGTTTCCTCCCATTCACTAATACGCACGCTAGCTGTTTGAGTGCAGACAGCTCCCCCTTGTGGAGATTGTTCAGGCTGCTGTTTTAATGATGATGCGGTTTTAATCCAGTTTAAGCCAGTAATAGTGAGAACGCTGCGGTAAATGAGTGGCCAAGTGAGGACACTGCCAGGTAGCTGTTAACATAATGTTCTGTGTCTGTAGAGGGTCTGGACAGCGTGGACAGCGCCCTGCATGGCCGGCTGCTGGAGTCGGTACTCCAGGTGCTTCCTCTGACCAATGGCCTGGAGAACACAGCTGCAAGGTGATCACTCTTCTCAGCACCTGATCACCAACCACGAGACATGAGACCAGTTTGTGTCCCCTGATTGGTGTCTCTTTTAGTAGGCTGGTGGTGCTACATGAATGCGCACCGATGTAGTATGATCACAGGAGTGATTGCTTGGATGTAGTTTACCTACTTACTGTTATGCACACACACACACACACATATTCCATATGTCATATTTCACACTTCTGTCTGTTTCTCCAGAGCTGGTGGAGTATTGCATGTTTCTATCGCCTCTGATTGGTGTTTGCAGGCTCCTGCTGGAGGAATACGTGTCCTGTGGTACCGAGCTCTCCCCTGACGGGATCCTCTCCCTCAATCAGAAGATACAGCCAGTCGTCAGACTCTTTGAGCACAAGTGAGGGTTCACTAGGGCCATGTTTTAAAGGGCCCATATGCTACTTTTTTTTTTAAACAGCCTGTTTTTGCTACTGTGCCTATAAGATATGACCTCTGTTCTGATTGGTCGCTTTGTGTTGTGCCTCATTCAGAAGCCAACATTCCTTATAACTCCAGTGTGAATAGGTGGAGCTAAATCATTGCACTATGTGTAGCCCCTCTCCATTGTTCATCCTTGGTGTTTGTGACATCACAAAACAATGATTTTTGAAATCATTTTTTTAATTTTTTGCTGCACGGTGTGTGTAAATATGGAGTAAAAGGCTTATGCATTATGAAACTATCATCATTTACAGTCTACTGTGTTGCATTAAGGTGAGGTGGACAGCTTGGTTTTCTGAGATATGGTACCTTCAAAGGTGGTGTAGAACTCTAACCCTGGTCTGTCGTGCTGTAGGTACCCTGGAGCACTGGATGCTGTTTTGGAGGCTCGTGTTGGTGAGCTGACCACAGATGAGCAGAAGAACCTCCTCCACCAGTTCCTCTCTCTCACCATGAGCTGCGGCAAATACCAGGTGAGTTTTCCCTCTCTTGTTACGGTTTAACGTGGCCCCTGTTTACGCCATAGGGTTTTCGGAGCACACTGAGGTGTTCCCAAGGTCGCGTTCCCAAGGTCGCGTTCCCAGTCTTGTGTGAAACCAGTTTGAATGTTAAGTTAGATCGTTGTTGTGGTTGTTTATGCTTAACGTTCTCAGCATGGTGACTGGTTCCTGTGTGTGTTAAGGTTCTGGCAGATTCTGACACGTCTCTGATGCTCAGTCTCAACCACCCGGTGTCCTCCGTGAGGAACATGGCCCTGGACCACCTGAAAAACATCCTGGCCTCAGGACAGGTATGTAATCGCGCCTGCTATAGCTCATTCAAACCCCAGTGTTGCCAAATGGTTGGCAAGTCAGGAATGCTACATGAAATTGCTCGATAAGGCCGCTCCGCGAGTCAGGAGCGCAGCCCTCCGACCGCTCAGACCCTAAATCACTTCAAGCTGCTGTTTTAAATTAAAGGTGATGAATTCTGTGTGTCTGTCTGTCTGTCTGTGTGTGTGTGTGTGTCTGCCTGTCTGTCTGTCTGTGTGTCTGCCTGTCTGTCTGTCTGTCTGTGTGTCTGTCTGTCTGTCTGTGTGTGTCTGTCTGTGTGTCTGTCTGTCTGTGTGTCTGTCTGTCTGTGTGTGTGTGTCTGTCTGTCTGTCTGTTTGTGTCTGTCTGTCTGTCTGTGTGTGTGTCTGTCTGTGTGTGTGTCTGTCTGTGTGTGTGTCTGTCTGTGTGTGTGTCTGTCTGTGTGTGTGTCTGTCTGTCTGTGTGTGTCTGTCTGTCTGTCTGTCTGTCTGTCTGTCTGTCTGTGTGTGTGTGTGTCTGTCTGTGTGTGTGTGTGTGTGTGTGTGTGTCTGTCTGTGTCTGTGCGCATGCAGGAGGGGTTTGACGAGGACTTCCTGAAGGACGCTCTGCTGGAGAGGATAAAGGACGATGCTCCTGAGGTGGTCCTGTCTGCGCTCTCAGCCCTGCAGGTGCTCGTCTTTCCCAGTTTTGTTTTCAGTGTGTTAAACTATTCAACCAGATAAACAATCCTCAGTGTTCTACCAGCTGAAACAGAATTTTTAATGTCTAAATACTTTAATCACTGGGGTGTAAACAGAGCCATTCAGAGCGGGTTTGGTGTGAGGTGGTTCAGATGTTCTGTACAGTGGTGGTGGTGATGGGAACCAGGGGTCTCCATGTCTGCAACACACATATAGACGCTTCATTTAGGTTCTGTTTCTGGCCGGGGCGTCCGGGTTCCTTTCGGGGTGGAGCTTGTGTGTTCTCCCCGTGTCTGTGTGGGTTTCCTCCCACAGTCCAAAGACATGCAGTCAGGCTGAATGGAGATGCTAAATTGCCCCCCTGGTGTGAATGAATGTGCATGTCTGTGTGTCTGCCCTGTGATGGACTGGCGGCCTGTACAGGATGCAGCCCCTGTGACCCAGAAGGGTAAGGAGCTCAGAAGATGTTGATGATGGGAAAATGTTGGGCAACCCTCACACTGCCCCGCATGTATCCCTACCCTCTGGATTTTAGTGAATAGATGTAGTAACTTTCTGTGAGGGAGCTTTTAGAGGGGGACGTCTGGTTACCTTCACCACCACTGTGAACAGATCTGACTCTCACACCGAACCTCCAGGCCTTTATCTGTTCACCATCACTGATTAAATGCTGTTTCTGATTATGGGTGACCAGCTGTACGTTGACCGGATGGATCCAGAGGACACGGTTTCCAGTTTGGTTTCCCTCCTGAATCGGATCAAACCATCAGACTCTGCAAGCTGGTACGTTTTTGATGTTTCATTTTTTTTACTGTGTTTTTTGTAATCTAGTTTGTATGCGTTGCCTGATGCAGGAAATATGACGATCTTTGGTTGCTATTGTGATAGATTATGGTCCAGTGCGCTTTTCTGGGCATGTGGTGAACATCACTGACTATATCAGCTCACCGGACAAAAAATGAGTTACCCTGTGTATTTAAGGTGGTAGTATCTTCAGTCTCCTGCAGATGGCACTGCATGAGGATGATGGAGCTATAAATCCCTGCGAGGTGTGAGTGACGGGATCCATAGATTGGGAAGAGGTGGTACAGTGCAGGGAATGTCTCGTTCCATGTGTGGAAAACGGCTCCAGAGCAGATGTTAATGATTGGCTAAAAGGAGTGACTGCATTTGGGTGTGCCAAAGACCATAGTGTGAAGGAAGTAGCTGAATCTGCAGGTGTATGGAAGCGTACGGTCATACGGGTCTACCAGCAGTGGATAAAATCCCAGTCTACAGGGAATTCTCCTCGGAATTGTGCCAGGGAAGGCATCCACCAAATCTGGACCAGCTGCACAATTCTCTGATCCAAGCGTGTCTGAACATTGATGTGGCCTACATCCAGAAACTGGTCCAGTACATGCCCAATCCAGTCACAGCTGTTATTGGTGCTGGTGGAGGTGGTACATGGCTCTATTTCAGATGAAGTGTGCTAGACAGCAGTAGATGGTTGAGGGTCTGCTGGGGGCCCATTTTTATTTGGTACCTGACTCAAACACCCCTCACACGGACACTCGGCCTAATGGGATGATGTTAGCGTGGTTTGCACGTCATGCTATCTGCACTCTCTTATGGCATGATGGTTATGACAACTCCACCAGATTTCTGCCCACGTTAGCATTAGCTGTCGGGTCGTGATGAACGGACCAACAGACATGGTCCATAATTAGTATAATAAATTATTATTTTGGAGATCTGACTTTACTGTTTGTTTACTGTTACAGCATGAAGTCCTATGCAGTAACACATGAAGGATCTTGTGTGTCTGAAATAAGTCATGTATGTGTATGATCTGTGGCAACGTAGCTCAGCGGCTAACACCACTACCCACCAGGGAGCTACCACCCCATGTGGGAGACTGGGGTGCGAATCCCGGTCTAGATACGGGGCTACGTCTGTGCCAAGCAATTATATGGAAAGATTACTACCAGAAACATGACAGATTGTCCTGAATGCTGTCTGAGTACAACTCAAGTCACCAGGTTACGGTACCAGTCAGCTGCTCTGTTAGGTACGCGTATGAATAAACGATTATTAATAAATTAATGATTAATATTGTAATTATTTTATTCATCACGGTGTGAAATGTCTTCTTGGGATATCTGACCAGCAGAAATGATTATAAAGCCCGTCCTCATACGTAAATACCCACTGGTTGGTTAAGCCAGGGGGACTGGTTCCCTCTGCTGGATGAAACGGGTAACTACACCCTCTTTACAGTCCCGTCTATGTGGTCTGTAAACGCTGTTTTCCCCGCAGGTGGGCAGTGTTGAAGGAGGCGGTCCGAGCGCTGGATGACCCGCGCCTCAGTGAGCTCAGCGCTGACCTGAGAGTCCGGATCGGCTGGGAGCTGCTGCCCTTTCTGGTGGTGACCAGTGCGGAGTCTGCAGAGCAGCAGCTGGCGCTGTGTGTGTCCGAGACGCGTCTGCTGACCAAACATCCTCTCACACAAGGCTGGACTGACGGTACAAACACACTCCCACTTTGATGTAGAAGCCTGTCAGCTAAATCTGCAGTCCATCTGTTTCGCTGTGTACTTTGTTACCATGTTCTTCAATGGTCAGGACCCCCACAGGACCACCACAGAGCAGGTATTATGTGGGTGGTGGATCATTCTCAGCACTGCAGTGACACTGACGTGGTGGTAGTGTGTTAGTGTGTGCTGGTGTGAGTGGATCAGACACAGCAGTGCTGCTGGACGCCTCAGTGTCACTGCTGGACTGAGAATCGTCCACCAACCAAAACTATCCTGTGGGCAGCGTCCTGTGACCACTGATGAAGGACTAGAGGATGACCAACACTGCACTGTGCAGCAGCAGATGAGCTATCGTCTCTGACTGTACATCTACAAGGTGGACCAGCAAGGTAGGAGTGTCTAATAGAGTGGACAGTGAGTGGACACAGTGTTTAAACACTCCAGCAGCACTGCTGTGTCTGATCCACTCACACCAGCACCACACACACTAACACACCACCACCACGTCAGTGTCACTGCAGTGCTGAGAATGATCCACCACCCACATCATACCTGCTCTGTGGTGGTCCTGTGGGGGTCCTGACCACTGAAGAACAGGGTAATACAGTATACAGAGAAACAGATGGACTACAGTCTGGAACTGTACAACTACAGAGTGTCCTATACGGTCAGTGGAGCTGATAGAGTGGACAGTGTGTGTTGTTAATAATTAAGGCTATTTAATGAAATATGTTCCTGGTTTAAATAATAGTGTTGGAAATGTACACCATACTGAGGCCTGCTGGTCTTTACAGTCAGACTCAGTGATCAGCAGTCTGTTGACGTTCTCTGTGTGTGTTGTTTGTCCACAGTGCTGAAGGACGTTCTGCAGAAAACCCCCCCTGCTGATGTTGTGGGAGTGACCAGCCAGGTGCTCATCAGCACTCTGACCAAAAACCTGTCCAGCATGGAGCCGGCGGACAAACGCAGCACAGTAGGAATCAATACCTGTAACTCTCTGGGGGGTCAGAGGTTTAGAGTTTCTCCTGTTACACTGACCTTGTTTCTGTGAATGAATTATGTCTGTGTGTGTGTGTGTGTGTGTGTGTGTGTGTGGTCAGATCGAGAGTGTGTGCGCGCTGCTGAGCAGGCAGGGCACCGGGGTCCGACAGAGGGCTGCGTTCGTGGTGCTGAGTCACGCTCTACTCCAGAGTCTGGACTCTCTAACTGAGAGTCAACATCTCCACACGGCTCAGACGCTCTACAGCCTGCTGGAACCTGCCCTGAAAAAGCTGGACACGGCACAGGTCACTACACTGATGTATACTGCTTGAAGGGGAGCTCCACCAGTTTTCCAAAATTGCTCCATAATTAAACAGTCGAAATGTAAACAGTCATTCAGAGTGGGTTTGGTGTGAGACGCTCTGTTCTAGAGAAACTTACTGAGTCAGAACCGTTCCCAGTGGTGAAGGTAACCAGACGTCCCCCTCTAAAAGCTCCCTCACAGAAAGTTCCTACATGAGGTGGTTCTGAATACGCTGCCTGATGTCTGAGACGCTGTTTATGATAGTCTGGAGAAGATTTCAGCCTTAAACTCCATTCATGGTGGAGGGATACATGCAGGGCGCTGTGAGATAAAATAGTCCCCCAAAGAAACTTATTAGTTCCAGGTTTTCCAGATTTTCCATTATCAACATTCCATATACACTCAGAAGACTCGTGTAGCTTCACTGGTGGTTTAGATAGTCAATAAAGTGTCTATGTTAGTGTTGTAGACATGGTGAATTTTGAGAAGTTGGTGGAATTCCCCTTTAATAACAAACACAGGCTAAAGGCCAGCTGACCTACCTCCAGGTGTGATTGGCCAGCGTTCGATTTAGCCGAATGAGAATCTGTAGAACGCTCTGTTTACAGGTGCTATGTACCATTCCTGCAGTTTTCTGGTTCTGTAGTAAAGGAATACTGATATACTGTATATGTTAAACCTGTCCAGACGTGTGAAGGTCAGGACGTGGCGTTCCTGCCTGTGTATGAGGTGCTTGGAGACTTCCTGTCCAAACTGCACGCCGGACAGAACGCAGAGAGGGAGCAGGGCCTCCTCCTCCTCGCTCTCCTCCGGCTCTTCATCGTCGCTCTCAAATGCCCGGAGTCCTCGTTTAAAGGTAACCGTGGTCGTGCGCTGAACCAGACGGATGTGATTATGGAATGTTAATGACGCTCCGAAGTTCATCACGAGTTTGTTCCAACGTGATGTTTCTAAGTGGGTGTATTTGCTTGTTTTGTTCAGGTGACCGCTGGTGGAACCCGGAGAAGCTGGACACGAGTACATGCTGCTACCTGCAGCTGCTGTGCCGCTTGTTTGATGTGGTGGTGTCAGGGGCCGGTCAGGGGCCACTGGCCTCCTGCTTTAGGGCCCTCATGCAGCTCCTTTTACAGGTATTCCTGAGCTGCTTACTTGGGGACACACCGATATGAGAACTGGGGACTGATGCTGATATCTGATATCTGCCTATATACTGTACACAGATGCACCAAAAGTCATGTGATCTCAGTATGTACACTGATGATGAGGGGGTGTTCCCTCAGGGTGCGGCTTGGGAACGCCCACACCTGCATAAGTGGTGAGGTGTTATCTTGTGAGTGAGGTTGAACTCTGTCCAACGTCCTCATGGCAAGGAGACATGAATTATCTGAGCTTGAACGAGGCATGATGGTGGAATGCCTCGATTGGGCCCATGGTGGGTGAACGTGCAGGCCTCCTCTAACCAGTTCTGGACACCTTGGGCCCGATAACACAGGGCATTATCCTACTGGGATATCCCATCACTGTGGGGGTACATGAAGTCCAGGAAGAGCTGTGAATGGTCACCAAGCAGTGAATCATAGTGGGCACTGTTCAATGACATGTTTAGGTGGACCAGTGGACCCAACCCATGCCATGAGAACATACCCCACACCAGTATGGAACCACCACCAGCCTGCACAGTGCCTTGTTGACAAATGGGGTCCATGGCTTCATGAAGTCTGCCCCACACATGAACCCCACCATCAGCCCCAAACAACCGGTACCATGACTCATCAGCGACCACTCCACATGTTGCCAGTCCTCTAGGGTCCAGTTAGCAGCCTCCCGATCCCAGGTGAGGTGTTAACAGAGGCACTCTGGTGGATTTTCTGCTCCCATGGAAGCTAAAGAACGCTGCACTGACCTGCGGGATATGCGTGTGGGGCTCCTGCATTGAATGTGGATGTGGTTTCTGCTTGTCTGTTCACACGGACAGTTCTAGTCAGACACCGCCGGTCACCACCATTGAGCGCCCGTGTGCAGCCACTGCGCTGTCCACTGTGGGTAGTAATGCTTTCTATGACGTATTCCTGGTACACCCGTGACACGGGATCGAGGAATGTTAAATTCCCGCACAACTTTGGGAAGTTTATCATCCATATGGCACATCATGCCTCACCTCGTCCTGCCATGAGCACACTGGCCAGTGTTCAACCACACTCACAAGATAACACCTCACAGCTTATACAGGTGTGGGCGTTCCCTAGCAGTCCCCTGAGGTAACACCCCTGCCAATGCTGATGTGGTTCTAATGCTGTCACTAATAACTTCATTAGCATGTATGATGGGACAGTAATGATGGTAATACAATAGCTGGACACAGTTATGTGATATACCTCTCACGATTGGTGCTAATCTGCTGTCTGTGTGGGTTTTCAGGAGCACCTGAGTGACCCGGAGCATCTCTTCAAGTTCCTGTCCCTGCTGTGGGGTTACAGCAGTAATCTGGGTGACCAGCTGGAGGTCCGTGTGTCTGCGCTGCTACAGACTCGTGCTCTGTACGTGGCCAAGGCGCTGCTGACCACCGTCCCTGCCAAGACGCTCAGCCGTCTGGCCTCCGCCTCCTCACCGGGTACAGCAACACGTTTCAGCACCCTGTTACATAAGCAGGGGGGGTCTTGTTTATAAAGCAGACCTGTAACAGGAAAGTCACTTCCTTACTCTCTCCTCCTTCAGTGGTGCCGTCCCTGCTGGCGTGTTTGAGCTGCGGGGTGGGGGAAGTGAGGAGAGCTGCGCTGGCCGTGTTTCAGACCCTCGCCGGAGTCACCTCCTCTCCGTACAGCCCTCTGATGGAGAGGCTGCTCAGTGCAGCAGAGGAGCTGATCGCTGACCCCACGTACCTGAGCCAGGTGACACACCAGCACCAACTTACATTTACCTAATGCTAAAAATACTGGATAGCACCGATTCATGCTGCAGTTAAGGTGAGTGTATGACACCGTGTGAGTTGACGGGGTGTGTTTGTGCACGCAGGCTCTGTCCAGGCTGTACGAGGAGGCTGCGAGTGTCACTGTGAAGGGCAGAAACAAGCTCCTGTTGGCTGTAGAGCAGCTCCTGCAGTGTGTTCAGGCTCTTGACTGTCCCTGCCACATGGCCAAAGTGCTGCTGCGAGCCCTGAGGAACGTCAACGGAGAGGTGAGACACACACACACACACACACACACACCGGCTGTGGAGAAGGTGAGCTGACCAGATCTTATCATTGATAAGTGATCGTTACTGATGCTTTGGTTGGACAAGGCAGCTGAAAGTACTGTTGATCAATTACTTGGCAAGAAATGTTGGTTTGGTGGATGGTGGTGGTGATTGGGGTAAAAGGTGAGCTTAAGTAGGTGATGTAAATGATTTTAAGACATGTGAACGTGGAAAATATAGCCTATTGGCCCAGGGTGGTTGGACCAGGGTCATTGGGCCAGGGTGGTTAGGCCAGGGTCATTGGGTCAAGGTGGTTAGGCCAGGGTCATTGGGTCAAGGTGGTTAGGCCAGGGTCATTGGGGCGAAGTGGTTAGGCCAGGGTCATTGGGTCAAGGTGGTTAGGCCAGGGTCATTGGGGCGAAGTGGTTAGGCCAGGGTCATTGAGCCAGGATGGTTAGGCCAGGGTAGTTAGGCCAGGGTCATTATGTTATAAAACTTTATGTCAGGGTATTTATAAAGCCTGCATACACTGTTTGTTTGTACTGGTTGCTGTTCCCTTAAAAACGCACTTTGCATCATGATGCAATTCAGGACACGCCCACCTGCGAATAATCACCTGCAGCAGGGGCGACGCCGGGCGGTTTTATAGCTTGTGGTGTGCATGCAGGGTAACAGGTAGTTAGCTGTTTAGCAGTTATTTAGAATTGGTACATTTACAAAAATGTACTTCAGAATAAAATACTCCTGGCCAAATTATGTAACTGATTGTGGCCTTGTTGTTGTTGTTGTTGTTGTTGTTGTTGTTGTTACATCACTGCTGTCTGAACAAAATCTTGTATCCCCAAAAAAATATTTTTAAGGAGAAGGAATTCATTTTTCCTGTGGCACATTCATAACGAACTGCACACAGAATGTAAACAACAACAGGGTTTTCCCATAACGTCAGAAACTGAACAACAACAAAATTGTGGGCATTATGAAAAGAGAGGAACCCCACACCAGCAGGAGCTCACAGTTCTCTCTCTTTGTCTCTCTCTCTCCCCTCTCCAGTCGGTGTTGTCTGCCCTCCTGCCAGCTGTGGAGCGTCTGTTGGAGCAGGTTGCTCCGGACGCGCTGGTCTTCCTGCCGGACGAGGCTCTCTTCCTGCAGCTGTTGCTGGGGAAGTATAACGAGGCTTCTGCAGCGCTACTGTCTCGCAACTCCCGTAGCCTGGACCTCTTCATCAGGGCTCTGCGCACGTCCCACCAGCCCTACCCTCACATCCCCAGCTTCCAGATCATTGCCCTGGAGCAGGTGAGTTCGCTTACTCTGCTGGTCCCGACTCACTGTTGTACCAGTGTACCCCCTGGAGTACATCTCAGTTGAATGTTGTGCTCAACTTTTTGGTAGAGCACATTCACTGTATCTTAATGAAGATGTTGAACTTAACTCGCCTGATCGTGCCATCTCTACCAATCAGCACAGGCATGTACGGCTAAAAGAAGTCTTCCAATAGTCTTTCTCGTCACTGAAGATGACCCACTGCCATTCTGAGTCACTCCATGACAGTCTGGCACGACACCATTGCAGTCTTTGGTGACGGTGACGTGGTGTTAAGGACAGTCGTTGTAACGGTCTGTGTGCATGTAGTCCTGTGTGGTGCAGCCGTCTGCCAGTGGTGCTGCACTAACAGGATGACTCATGGAGGCATCACTGCTCGCTGGATGTCTGTAATCGTGGCTGTTGGGTCAGTCAGGTACAGAGATAAGGCCCGTCCTTGCCTACGTCACATGTGCGGCTGAGCGTGAAATTTGAATCAGTAGCATGTCTCACAATGTCAAACGTACCCACCAAGGTTCATTCCTGTCTGCTGATTCCTTTTGGGTGCAGCTATTTGTGCAGCTGTTCTTTTGACGATGAGTGTAAATCCCTCCACATGTTGATTGTTTTTGGTGTAATTTTTGAATTACTTTGTCATTTTCTCGATCCTATAAAAATTTAGGAGTGATTGATGAATAGAATTATCTAACTCTACATGACAAAAAGAAGTCTAATAGGGGTCAAATTATTGTAAAAAACTTGCATTACTAAATGGTCTAATTGTTTTGTTTTTTTTTTATGCTAAAGGTGTCTATGCTAAGCTAATGTAAAATAAAGTTGACTATATTAAATGTGCTTTATTAGAATTGTTTTTCTTGGTTAGGACGTTATATATTAGCCATACGGTAAAACAGTTTTTTACATTTGTACTTATTTATTTATTTAATTATTTATTTATTTATTCTTCCGCAGAGGTAAAAATGATGTGCCAACAATAATCAGCCGTTTTCCTTTGGTCAGAACGCGACTGCATACGTAACGAGAGCAGTAAATAAATTATGATGTATTTTTCTGAAATTTGGACTCAGTATGTCAAACTTGTGACTCATGTTTCAGAGATTTTGACTTAATAGCTCAATGTGCTAATTAGGTATAATGATGATTAATAACCATTCCAGTCCTGATGAGTCGATGCGTTTCTTCTCACCACAGATCACTAAGCCCTTCTTTGCGGCTCTGGGTGACGAGAAGACCCAGCAGAGAATTCTGGGAGTGCTGTTTGACCTGCTGGTGGACAGCAAAAACCCAGCCTGCTCCCAAACCATCAACAGTGTCTTCAAAGGGGTGAGTGGCCAGTTCTTCTTGACCCCTCAGATTAAACACATGGTCTTGCTCCACTTTCGGATGCTCGGCACCGTTTGTCTGTGAGGAGCTGAAGTATTTTTGCTGACTGCGTCTGTTGTAGATTGCTGTGGATGCTGAGCTGGTGGCCAATGAACTGAGTCCCGTGGACAAGCCCAAAGTGACAGCAAGCGTACAACAAACCCGCAGGAGCAAAGCGCAGCCCAAGTAAGGGGTTCACACCGACGTAGGCCGGCCGAAGATATGTTCGTAGGGCTGCACCAACACGTTAATATCTGTTTTTCCACCCAAAGGAAAGTGCAGGACGTCCCGCCAGAGGAGACTGTGGTGTCCTGGCCGAGGGTCACCATGATCCTGGAGCTCCTGCAACACAAGAAGAAGCTGAAGAGGCCTCAGATGTTGGTGCCGGCGCTTTTCAGCCTTCTCTCCAGGTATGAGGCAGGCTGTGGTCTCCAACCCACCTCCTGGAGATCCACCTTCCTGTGGAGACTAGTACCGGCCATGATTTGCCACACCCCTGCTTAAGACAATCAGCCTCCTCCCACATCCTGATTGGCTAGATCACATGTAGTAGAGTTCAGTAAGGGGTGGAGCAGCTTAGTGGCTCTGTAGCTCTCACTGCAGAAGCAGCACGGAGACCACCGCGGTAGAGTTACTGCAGTAATACGAGGACCTCTGTAATTCAACCCAAACAGCCTACAGAACTAATTTTAAAGTTATTTATGTTCGAAAGTAATAATTGTAGAGTACAGCACAGCTCCGATCTAGTAAGTATGGAAGCTTCCATCATACAGGAGAAAATAAAATTTAATATTTCCACAATTTCTATTTTTTTCTGCGTCTGGCAGCAGTATATAAAAAATTTGATTTGTGTTTAAAGTTTATATATTTATCGTAAAATAATGAGTTATTTTCTTGAATAATTGACATAGTGTCTCAAAAATAATGAGTTATTTTCACAGGATTTTTTTACTTATTAGCTTCAACATTTGAGTTGCTACATCAAATGAGAAACGCAGGGGAAATTTTAAGTACTTTATTTTTTTTTTCTTCGTTTTTCCCCTTTGGGTTTTTTTTATTTTTATTTATTTTTTTATTTTTTTTAGGATAACGTGTCACTTTTTGAGAAAATATTTCAATATACTGTATAAAGTTTGTCATAATAACAACCAGTCAGAGAAATATCATTATTTAGCCGCAAGTAAACCTGTTGGTTTGTTTGCTTGGGCTAAAATGGACTAGTGTGTTATAGTGTGGCACAGTTCTGAAGACAGACAGCACGTTCGGACTGGTGTAGGACATGGGTCCAGCGATAAATGAGAGAGATATGCCTTTAATAAAAATGTGCTGGTCAGAGTTTTGTTTCGATTCGTTCAGTCCGCTCAAACCACGTGTTGTTTCTCAGGGTGCTTCTCCTTCAGTTTGTCGTACACTAGTACACTGCTTGCTGTTTTCTGTGTTGCAGGTGTTTGGAGGCGTCAGCAGAGCAGGAGAACATGGAGTACACCAAGCAGCTCCTCCTCAGCGTTCTCCTCAACGTGTGCCAGAAGCTCTCACCGCAGGGAGGACCCATCAGCAAAGGTGAACCGCTTCACTGCCGACACGCAGGTCACAGAACGTAACCTGTACCCTCAGACATACTACCCCACACTCCTCTGTGTGTGGTTTATTCATCCCTCACTCCTCCCATAGACTCCTATTCATAGCGTAAGCTGTGCGAACATCCTGCCTCCAGGAGATCCACACCTCTAGTTCTTATGGTTATTGGAAGACTCTTGGCGCTGAGATGATAATCACCCATGCTTATTAGAGACTGTGTGTTTCCCTGATGCAGACATCCTGGACGAAGACAAGTTCAGTGTGGAGCTGGTGGTGCAGTGTGTGAGGACGTCCAACGTGCCTCAGACTCACCACCACGCGCTGCTGCTGCTGGGTACGGTGGCTGGAATCTTCCCCGTGAGTAACACACGTGCTTGTGTTTGGAGGTGTGTGTGTGTAAGTTTCCCAGCTGTCTTTAACACTTACCTGTTCCTCATTGTTCAGGATAAAGTCCTGCACAACATCATGCCCATCTTCACCTTCATGGGAGCCAACATCATGCGGCTGGACGACACCTACAGCTTCCAGGTCATCAGCAGGACCGTGCAGACCGTCATCCCTGCCCTCATCCGCGTACGTTAATAACATCAACACCACCTCCCTGTATCTACTCTCACTGTCCACTCTATCAGCTCCACTGACCATACAGGACACTCTGTAGTTGCGCAGTTCCAGACTGTAGTCCATCTGTTTCTCTGTGTACTGTATTACCCTGTTCTTCAATGGTCAGGACCCCCACAGGACCACCACAGAGCAGGTATGATGTGGGTGGTGGATCATTCTCAGCACTGCAGTGACACTGACGTGGTGGTGGTGTGTTAGTGTGTGTGGTGCTGGTGTGAGTGGATCAGACACAGCAGTGCTGCTGGAGTGTTTAAACACTGTGTCCACTCACTGTCCACTCTATTAGACACTCCTACCTTGCTGGTCCACCTTGTAGATGTACAGTCAGAGACGATAGCTCATCTGCTGCTGCACAGTGCAGTGTTGGTCATCCTCTAGTCCTTCATCAGTGCCCACAGGACGCTGCCCCACGGGAAGCATTGTCCTTGGTGGACAGTTCTCAGTCCAGCAGTGACATAGAGGTGTTTAAACATTCACCACAGCGCTAGGAATGACGGTTGACTCTTTGAATAACGTTCCAGTGGCCAATAAATGAGCAATATATTTCACCTTATTTCTCTCCTCTCTGTGTAAACTGGGCGGTCCTAATCTTGGGTAACGGTTCTGTAAGCATTCCCCTGACCAATCACGAGGTGGCGTCCCTTGCCCCGCCCACACAACAGCTTTGGATTCAGAGAAACTTGGCGAGCTAGCCCCAACCAGCAAACTAGCAAGCTAGACCTCCTGTCTGTAGCTGCCTGTTCAGTCGGCGTCTCATAAAAGCTAGATAATGATGTCAGTTCTGTACGAGGGGCGGAGCAGGGAGCTGGGAGTGTTGGACAGAGAGCTGTCACTCAAGCTGCTGATTAGCCACGCCCACGCAGTTCTCAGATAGGGCTGATTAGCATTTTGAGCTGTGGTGTATTATGTTGGAGTGTAGCCACAAGGATGCTTATCGACTGTTGACTGGAAGTTGACACTGACCGTCTCACGTCTCCTCTTTTCCTTCACAAGGCTCATGAAGGTGCAGGCGCGCGGTCGGCGAGTCAGATGGAAGCCGTGGTGACCCGCATCGTGCATGTTTTCGTCGACGCTCTCCCTCACGTGCCAGAACACCGGCGCCTGCCCATCCTCAAGCAGCTGCTGGACACGCTGGGGCCGGCCCGCTTCCTCTGGGTCCTCCTGCTGCTCCTGTTCAAACAGCACACCAGCCTCAGCACCGCTGGAGCTGAGAAGGTAAATGGCGATGGGGGTTGTCATCGGGTTACTTTAGACTCTCTCAATTTGAATATTTAAAAGGACAGCCCACCAATCTTTCAAAATTTCACAGGGATTAGGGTGTTAACAGAGTGATTGAGAGTGGGTTTGGTGTGAGATGGTTCAGATGTGTCTTTACAGTGGTGGTGATGGGAACCAGGGGTCTCCATGTCTACAACACACATACAGACACATACTTTATTTACTATCTAGACCACCAGTGAACCCCTGAACCCCTGGTCCCCATCACCACCAACTTTTACATGCTGAAAAATGTAGTTTTAGGCTAAAACATCTGTAGAACAGCGTCTCAGACATCCGGCAGCGTGTTCATAACCCTCTCATGTAGTAACTTTCTGTGAGGGAGCTTTTAGAGGGGGACGTCCGGTTCCATTCACCACCCCTGTGAACAGGGAGCATTAATTCAGTCAAATATTCTGAAAACCGGTGGAGCTCCCCTTTAAGGTTCAGGAGTCCTCAGCGCCACACGTCACTGGGGCTCTAGCAGTCTTGTACTCATCTCAGAGATCTTGCTCGCTGTGGTGTAGTGCGTCTTTGTATGTTGATGGTTCTGCTGTCTGTTTTAGGAGGCAGCTCTGGAGCGGGATCAGGAGTTCTGGATCTTGGTGTGTTGTGAGTTTGAAGTTCATGAGCAGCTCACCTCTTTCATAAAGATCCTGCAGTTCCTCATGACTCTGCCGAAGGACAAAGAGGAAGGTGAGAGCCACATTATGCATGCGTTAGCTGTCCATCCGTACATCGTCAGAAAGCCTGCCGTGCTGATATTAACTTGCCAAGTCAGATTTGTTCCACAGGAGCCAGATAGCTGAAGAGTTTAATGACTGTATAAGCAGATTTACCACTGTTTTCCCATCAACATTCAACGTCAAAACTCCGAAGACGTGTAGGTTCACTGGTGGGTTTGGATAGTGAATAAAATGGCTTCCTTCCATATGTGTAGCTCTTTTGTGAGGTCAGACAGACAGACAGACAGACAGAGCCTCACCTTTCAGTGAAATTCACTGTTTTGAGATCAGAGTAGGTCACCTGTGAGATCAGTGCTAATCCAAGGAGGGGCATGCCCCCAGACCCCATGGTTGTGACATGGTTGCTGTTTCCACTGATAGCCCTTTTCTAACATCATGGTTCTGTTCTGGTTCGAGAGCCTAATTTTGGAAGAAGACAACAGTGGCGCCACCCAGTGGTCTGCTGGAGAACCTCTTCTAGGTCTTCTTATCTCCAGTAGTTGATCCGGGCTTGCTTTCTGAATATAAACGAACATCTGGAATACCAGCACAAACGCTCACAGCTAATCTATACACCCCACCATCTTGGTACTGCTGTTTACAACCGCTGTGCAGCGCCCCCTGTTGACGTTGCTGACGTATCCTTTGACATTCCTTGGTTCCATTCAAAACCTTGGTGAATAGCACCAAGGTTCTAAGAAGCCTGAACGGAACCAGTTCAAGAACCAGGGTCCCCCCTTACCCTGTTCACATCCCTGTTTGCCCTCCTGGCTATCTTAGTCATCTGTCTCCTCTTTGCAGTCCCAGAGAAGAAAAGAACGAGAGGAGCAAGAGGAGAGAAGAAGGAGGAGAGCGTCTCTGATCTGATCTTCAGTGTGGAGACCCACAGCGGAAAGGAGCTCCGGCACTTCAAGTTCCTCTCCGTGTCCTTCATGGCGCAGCTGCTGGCCTCCAGCAGCTTTGTGGGAAAGGTGGGTGGCCTCTGTGCCGTTGGGTTACAAGTGTGCCGTTGGGTACAGAGAAGGTTAAAGCAGGAACACTGATATCTGATTCTGATTCAGGTGTCCGATTGTGAGGCTCTGACTGAGAACTCGGTACAGGAGCTCCAGCAAAGGTGAGAGTCTGAAGCCCACTTGTTCTCCAGTGTGGACTGTCTTTAGAGTGAGGGGTTCTTGCTGATTGGTTCTTCATGTTGTGATCATGTGTTTCCAGCCTGTTGGAGGAGAACCTGCGCTACATCCATGCCGTGGCTCAGTGTGTGGAGGAGAACGCTGACAAACCCACGGCCAAATTCTGGAGGGTGCTGCTCACAAAGTCCTACGATGTCCTGGACAAGGTAGGAGCACCTCGCCATAGAAACATCTAGAAACGTTTCAGGTTCCACGGAGACGGTTGCGTGCGGTCGGTATTAGTCTGTGGCAGAAATTCAAAGGTGCCCTAGAGTGCCTAAATAGTTCTCTGATGTTCGACATAGAAGGTATGTGACCAGATGTGGTTCTACACACCCATCTCCACCCTATGATCTGGTTCTAGAATGAAACAAGCCGTTTTCCTTTTGTTTGTTGAGCTCTGCTCTGATTGGCTGGTTTACGAGACCCCGCCCACAATGATCACACAGAAGCACCATGTGTAAATAGACTAAATAAATTGAGCCTCTGTGTAAATAAGCTCCACCCTCATGCTATTTAGTTAGCTATGCTAGTTACTCATCTGGGAACTCCCAGTTTACGATGATCTGCTTCAACCGGCACACACGGATACAATCACACAGCATGGCTGCTACTTACAGGCTGCTGTTGGGGTGGTGATGCTAATAAAGGTGGAGCTGCTCCTCTCTTCAGTCTCCTCAGGGTCAAACGCTGAGCGGAGCTGCTCCATATCGTCCAAGAGTTTGGGAAACTATCCGGAGTGAAACGTGCAGACTGCAGGATTAAAGTTGTTCCGGGATCCTGTTAAAGATGTGGGAGCTGAAGTTCCTGTTCTCCAGCTTGTGTTTGGAATTTCTAGTTCCTCCTTAAATGCTGCCGCTGTTGCATTCTGGTACCTGTACAGGCTGCAGTATTTAAGGTGAAACGGAACATTGGATTAGGAAGCTGGTGAATATGAAGCAACTAAACATTCACCATGTACCGCTGACAGTCGGGTTCCTTGGGAAGGGAATGAAAAGTGCCAACATTCCCAATCTACAGCCTGGAATGCTGGATTTCTCCACATAGTCCACCATTTTGGTTGCTGTAGCTCCGTTGTGGTTGTATGTAAATGTTGGGGTGTAGATTTCACTAAGTCTCCACATTTTAGGATTTTGGAATCTGGGCAAATCATGGAATTTGATCAATTAGACTAAATCAGGTGACAGGACTGATTATGATCTGATTTAAATTGACTTTGTTTTATCTCCGAAGGTAAACGCCCTCCTGCCCACAGACACCTTCATCACAGTGGTGCGCGGGCTCATGGGTAATCAGCTGGCATCGGTCAGGAGGAAGGCGATGGAGCTGCTCAACAACAGACTACAGCAGAAAGCGAAATGGCAGGAACAGCAGGTGCACATCTACAAGCCTGTTGTGGGCTTCACTCACCGTTAATGCAGCTCTGGAACCTTTGAAAAGCATCTCAGGCCCGTAGGACATGAGTGCTGAATCACGTCTTTCACTTAAGAGCACAGCGTGTTAAAGCCAGGCGCGATTTTAGCCCGATTTTAAGGCCGATTTGGTCGGAGCCGACCGAATTCCGGCTTCCTCGGGCGTTGTTTGCCGTGCAATGTGAGAGGGCTCTGATTGAGCAGTCGGACGATCTGATGAATTTCTGACGTGTCAGAAAATTTGGTACCTTGTTTCACACTTTGAGCAGATTCACGAGCCGATTCCTCAAAGTCGCAAAAACTACATACGAACAGTCACAGCTACGTCTCCTACACAGCTGCACACACACAAACGGAGGCTTAAGAGTTGGCATTAGCAGGACCAGCGTCCGTATATGCAGGCTGTACTACAGTGATGTTTATATTGTTATACCCATGTAGCGCACTGTGCACATTCCGGCCTCTGCACCAAAACATCAGTCCAGTATGGAATTGTGTACACATGGCTGAATCCCACATGGCGGTGTATTAGACATGTGATGCACTGATAGTTGCAGGAGCCACTGATCCTACGTAGTGCACTACTTAGGGTGCAGGGAGTCATTTTAGATTCAGCCAGTGTTATTGCTCAGTACTCGAACGCGCCGCGTGCTGTTCAGGAATGAAACAGCTTTATTGGAACTTGTAGACGGAGCTGAGCTGATTGTATGGGCTGTGTGTCACGTGCACCATATTGCGTCATGTGAGTCGGACAGAGCATTTTCATACCGTGTGAGTACATGCATCGCATTATTTCCCCGCACACGGTGGGCGATTCAAACGTGCAGAGTGAGCTGTGAGCAAACGCCAAGATCTCCAGAAGTCGCACTGGCTTTAGTACACCCTGCTGTGCCATCCTCTTTTTGTGTACCAAGATCAGATATAAAGTTGTCCTGTAGTTGGAGTTCATTCGCACCCTCTCGATTGATGTCCTAACCTCTCTTTTGTCTCTGTCCCAGGTGGCCATGCTGCTGGAACTTACCGGCGACCTCCTGGTCATTGTGGGCCATGGCCGTGGCCAGGCTGGAGGTCAGGAAGAGGAAGAGCAGGCCATCAACAGGCAGACGGCCCTCTACAGCCTTAAACTGCTGTGCCGCAGTTTTGGCGCCGGCCACGAGGAGGCGTTCCTGCCGGTGCTGAGCAGGACGGTGGATCTGGTGGCAAACCCTGAGGAGGAGAGGAACGTTATGGGCAGTGCGCTGCTGTGTGTGGCTGAGGTTACCAGCACACTGAAGGCCCTCGCCATCCCACAAATACACAGGTACAGAGATCCAGATCCGGATCTGTTAGCATCTTCAGTCTTTGAACTGCTAATCGGAGAATTCCAGGGGCAAACGGATGATGTCGTTTCGTTTGTCTTTACTCCCCTGCTGATTTCATGTGCGTGTGTTAATGTTAGGTTGATGCCCGCAGTCCTGCAAACCCTACAGGAGCGCAAAGATCTGCTGTCCAACGAGGTGTACCTGCTGAGTGCAGTCACAGCCCTGCAGAGGACTGCAGAAACGCTCCCTCACTTCATCAGCCCTTATCTCGAGGCTACCATAATACAGGTGAGACACTCACATGTACACACGGCAATTATTTATTATCACCACCACTAAGAATTCTTCAGTGATATGAAGCTGAGCTTAGCTTTTTAATCGCCAGCTTCATTTCCCCGCTCCACCTTAAATGGAGCAGCAACCTCAGGTACCATAACGTAACGGCTGCACCATTTAAGGTGGATCGGGAAATTCCGCTAGGTAGCGCCGAGACATCAGCGTATTACTAGTGATGTTTACGTGTGTTATGGAAATTGTACCATATAACGCTTTTACAGTGGTGAACCCGCAAAACGGAGGGGTAGGGTGAAGTGTTAGGGGAGAGGGGTGAAATGGGATTGGGCCTTAATGTTACGCATGACATGCGGATAGCACAAGTAGTAATCCGTACTTGAGGGTTGGGATGATTTAAGGCTGGGAAAACTGACAGTATGTATCATAACTGTGATAAGTTACGTCAGGACACATCCGTGTTTCCGCTAGAACGTTTCCTAGCAGCAGCGGCACGCTCCCACTCCAGTGCAGTGCTGTTTGGATGTGACCCTTTTGCCGGAGGCCTCCTGGTCGTCTCTCTGTCCACTGTTCTGCCTGAATAGATTTACGTGATTCAGTTTTCCTAAAACTAATTCTGGTTCTCATATCTGCATATCGGGATTCACTCTCTGACTGAAACACTCTGTTAGAGCCTAGTGTGCTCTGATTGGTCAGCTCACCCACTCTGTTCTGACTGGCCAACTGCCAGAGCGGCATCCTGCTATGAGCTTTGCTGCCACTCCGCTGTAGCTGTTCTTACAGTGGTTTCGGTTCTGCTGTATCAGTATGATTCAGAGTCCGATCCTGAAGTCTCGTCGAACAAGCTGGTCGATCCACCTTCGCGAGCTGGACTAGGTCCCCTTTAGTTTCCCCGTGACTCCGTTATCAGGTTAACCAGGCAGCTTATGTCGCATGCTCAGTCAAGAACTTGAATGACGTGATGTGCATGGTTGGTTTCACGTTGTAGGCGTCGCTTAATTGAATGCTAATTTGAGTGTCTCCCGTTTTGGAACAGGTGAGTCGTCTGGCTCAGGTTGCCGAGCGGCTCTCCTCCTGCCCTCAACTGGCTGTCAGACTGTCCTCCCTCAGCTCGACGCTTGCAATCAAAGTGCCTCCGAGGGTCCTTCTGCCCACGCTCGCCAAGTGCTATGGCAGCATGGTGGACTCCCAACAGGTGTGTGTGTGTGTGTGTGTGTGTGTGTGTGTGTGTGTGTGTGTGTGTGATCGTACAGCAGTCTCTTTGTACCATATGCAGACATCATGATGTCCTTCAATCAGAACATCTGTTTTAAATGATTAGACTGTGGAGCTCAATCCAGTCCGGTTCTGAAAGGTTGCGTGTCTGTTTTGCTGCTTCAGAACCGTCTTGGTCCTTTAATGAACATCCTGAAGGAGCACATCGGGCACCTGGAGAAGGATCAGCTCAACTCCCACCAGTCAGAGCTCACCTCGTTCTTCCTCTCAGCTCTCGACTTCCGCACCAAACACTGCCAGGTAAAAAGAAAGAGCGAGCCCGGTACAGTAATCCAAGTAGTATAATCTGTAATAATCCAGTAGTTGTATAAAAAACCAAGGAGCGGTAAGTGATATATGTGGTGTGTTTGGACAGGGGGATCTGGAGAAGACGGCAGAGATCGAGGGCTATGTCATAGACTGTCTGCTGGCCATGGTTATGAAGCTCTCGGAGGTCACGTTCAGACCGCTGTTCTTCAAGGTGAGAGGAAACGCCACAGTGACACCAGCTTAACCCGGGGGAGATTAACAAGCTTGTGTTTCTGGTCAGAAACTTGCTAACTCGTTCAGCTAGCTGGGTTTCATCTTTCTTGTTCAGATGGCTCAAGGTGGCCTAAGTGTTAGGGCTGATGTAGCCTCGTACAGGCTGGGCTATACGGAGTGTTCCTTGACAGCTGATGGAACATCGGTTATTTCCGTTTACGCCATTTAGCTGACGCTCGTATCCAGAGCAACTTCCAAGGTTATCCGTATCACAGGGAGGCCGATGTGGAGTTGGGAGTCTTGCCCATGGACCCTGTTTTTTTTTTTTTTTTTTTTTTTTTTTTTTTCCTTTTTCAGTTCTTTATTTTGAGAGACAGTCACATCTCCACTTTTAACCACCCTCGGGTCAATTTAGTCTCTTATTACTTTTTTTAAATTTATAAAACAAACAAAACAACTACAATGAAGAAGAAAAAAAGTCAGCTGTATACATTCTGGCAGGGAGCGATACACAAACCGTATCGAGAGTGGGAAAGTAGATAGATATATAATGTCAGAAGTAGATACTGAAACATGAAGTTATATAACAACTTCCAAAATATATTTATCAATTTGGTACAGCAATATAGTATCACAAACAGTAGTTCTTACTCACTGGGTATCCTGCTCTCAGTGTGTGTCGATACACAGATCAACAGGTAGCGAACAAGACGAGAAGATGCAGAAGCTGGAGTAAGATTGACAGTTTTTACTGTTGTCTGTTGTCTTCAAGTCATAACTTTGTACAACTGAAATATACAAAAGGAGTGCTTATCAAAACACTGTTTACGGTATAAAACATAACACAAATAAAACATTCCCTCATAGTGTGCTCAACAGTCTGTTCAAGATAATAAAAACAGAACTTACAGGCAATGATGTCCAAGACACAAACCAGCAAGAAGCCAACAGCTGAGACCGCGGAAAAACACTGGTCACTTGTTGCTGGTAACTTGAAACTTGTTGCAAACAAGATGGATGACCTAACACAATCACCTGACTCTTTTTAACCAATAGTATCAGAGCTTATTTAAAAAAAAAAAAAAAAAAAAAGGAAAATTATTGCAGTTTCCAAAACAACCACAAGGGGGACTCGATGACCACAACATTAACCAAATTTAAATCTATTTTCGAAGAAAGAGCGTAACGCCGGGCACGTCCATGAAATGTGGTCGTTTTAAGGGTTTTATGAGTAACCCACTTTGACCAAGACTTAACAAATTTATTAATTTGTAAGCGGAGTGGGAAAGTAATTTTTTCCATAATATATATTTCATTCACTCGATCAATCAAGCTGTCTATTGAAGCAGGCTCCGGAGTACACCAGCTCCTATCTATCTATTTATTTCAAGTAGATATCAAACCCCCAAACAAATATTTCTCTGGCCCTTCCCTCTTCCAATTCCCCAGGTACAAAACTTCAAACTGATGGGGCCTTTCTGCACAGAATATTTCCATCAGTACATTCAGAACCTCCATCCAGAATCTTTGTATTACTGGACACTCCCAGAATATATGCCAATGATTGGCTGTTCGATTCCTGCACAGCCTCCAACGTTCTCCTCCATTCCCTGTAAAGTGTACCTTTTGTTGTGGCGTAATAAAGAAACGAATCAGGCACTTCCATCCAAACTCCCGCCATGCATATGAATTGACGTAGCCCAAGGACTCTTATTGGTGTAGCACAGCATAGTCACCCAGCCCGGGAATCGAACCCCAGTCTCCCACATGGGGTGGTAGCTCACTGGTGGGTAGTGGTGCTATCCGCTGAGCCACACCAACCAATGTTGAAGTTTCGTTTAGAACAGTGTTGCTCATATGTGGAAGGCTGCAGCACAGCTTTATCTGTTTAGCAAGGCTATGATGTAGCTCCCCAGGCTGGGTTTCGCTTGTTCTGAAGGCAGAAAACCTGTCAGTACAGATACGCCACATGGACGACACGTTAAAGGGAAACACGGATTACACGGCAGCTGGTGAGCATCGTGAATCATGGACGACACCTGTCCTGACATTTCAACTGTCCAGTCTGATACCGATCTCAAAAAATAGTATCCTGCTAGTGCACAGCAGCCGTTCTAAAGCTACATCCAAATAATCCGGGTCAAACCATGGGCATCTATTTCCAAACACAAGGCATGAGATTCTAACCACCTTCTTCTTTCGGCAGCTGTTTGACTGGAGTAAAACCGAAGGAGCGGCTAAGGACCGTATGCTGACCTTCTGCAGGCTGGCCGACAGCATCGCTGACCGACTGAAGGGCTTGTTTGTGCTGTTTGCTGGACAGCTGGTGAAACCCTTCTCGGACCTGCTCCGCCAGCTCAACTCCGCCCACACCGGTACTTTAAAAAAGCTAGAACAGACACTTCTATTCAGAGCCCTTCTCCTCTTAAAGGGTGTAATCAGCTGTAAGGCACTGTGAAGTAACTGTAGAAGTTCCCCTGTAACTCTCCTCATAGACTCCCTAAGATTCCTTGTGTACTTCATAAGCTTCCTAAGCCTGATGAAACGTTCCACACTTAGTCTATGAACAGGTAAAAGTTCTCAAAGGAGGAAACGTGATGACTTGTTAGTGTCCATGAACCAATGACCTTTATTCCATCTTGTCCCTGAACGCCCACGTCACAGATGAAGCCTTCTTTGACTCGGAGGATGAAACCAACGTGCAGAAGAGCAGTCTGCTGCTGCAGTACACGCTGGACTGTCTGCACAAGATCTTCCTATATGACACACAGCACTTCCTGAGCAAGGAGAGAGCTGACGCTCTCCTCAGCCCCCTGGTGGATCAGGTGAGTACAACAAGCAGTCTAGTTATTCATTCATTCATCTTCTAAGCAGCTTATCCTTCTCTGCCGTGGTAGGGTGGGGGGCTGGAGCGTAGTAGGAATGCACCAATCCACCTTTTCCAGTTCCAATACCAGCACCGATACATAAACTTTGCATATCTGGGGATACCCGATATGGATCCGATACCATTTTTGAATGAATAAACCGTATACTTCACCATGTTGGAGCGACGTACGGCACCAGGACTGACATTAACACTACTTGACTAAGCTCAGTCATACAGCTGACTCTCTGGCTCGCTCCCTGTTGTTGTTCCTGTTCGTAAGTCAGGTCTACTGTAAGGTCTTGGGTTCCTGCGGATCCACCTGCGGGTCGGGCGTTACGAGGGTTTCATTGTGAGGTTCCTTTTCGTTTGAGGAAACCATTTTGAGCTCACCAGTTTTTTCTTCCGGCAGTCTTTGTTTGTTCCCCGTTTGTAAGTTTTTGAGTCCACTCTGCTGGGGAACTGTTAGCTCACCTCGTAGCGCTCGTCTGTGATCACAGCGACCACCACGGTTCGAGCATCGCTGAGGTGCGACAGTTCATCTATAGGCATCCTGCAAACATGCTATTGACGGCACAGCACACATCGCAAACGAATTAGAATTGGGATCGGCCCCATGGATCAGACTAATTATCCGATACCTGATCCAGCTAATTTCATTCATATCAGAGCCGATATCTGATTGTGCATCACTAGAGCCTATCCCATCGCTCGTTGGGCGCGGAGTTCGCTTTCATTGAACGTTGGTGCGGTCCGCCGTGCTTCTGGAAGCTATCATTTTCATCAGTTTCGACTCGTCACCTCACTTCCTTTCTCAAGTTTCGTGATGGCGGGAAGGAACTCTTGTGGATAAAAAGCGCTGTCCAAGGAAAGTAAGAGCCGGAAACAACATTTGGCAAACATGGATGCAGGACAGTGAAGCATGGGATTGCACAACTGATTCATCATTAGGATGGAATACATTGGGTGTGTGTAGCAAACCAGCGATAATGTCGCCCTCCCCCAGAACACCCCAGAATCCTGAGTCCTGGGTGCAGAATGAGGTATTCAGGACAGACGTAGAAACGCCCCAAATTAAAGCCATATCGAGATCACGGAAAGCCACCGTACGTCACCTTTGACTTGGAATGTACATGGAGATGCCATAATGGAAAAGCAGCCACGACGACCCTCTCTAACCAGTTAGTAGTCTGCAGTGTTTTCACAGCTCAGCCTGCTTGGAACTTTGATAAGAGGTTGTGCCAGAAATGGTATTGCCAAACAGAACCCAGATTGTAGTCCAGCAGCGTGGAGCTGGTACCATGCGGTGGAAAAGTGGTTTTAGTTACTGGACCTGAACAGACATTTGCATGCTTGTCGGTGTCTCTCATTTGCCTTTTGCTCCTGTTAAATTCACTTTAACAAAGCGGACGGTCACTAAAGCACTCATGCATGTGGTCCTTTCCCAGGTGGAGAACATGCTGGGAGGCGAGCAGGTGTACCAGACCCGAATCACGCAGCACCTGGTGCCGTGTGTAGCCCAGTTCTCTGTTGCGATGGGAGATGACTCGCAATGGAAAGTTCTCAACTACCAGATCCTGCTGAAGACTCGCCACAGCTCTCCCAAGGTAAACACCCCCCAAGCAGCCCCCACACACTTGTCTCACACTGGTGCTGTGCTTGTTGGTCTTGCTGATCTTGAAGTTCAAGTTGGTGGCGCTGAAGAGTTATATACCGTGAACTTATGTGGTGTATGCATGTGCTTTGTGTGTTTTGTGTTGTGGTGCAGGTGCGGTTCTCTGCTCTGCTGATGCTGCTGGAGGTGGCAGGTAAACTGAAAGAGAACTACATGGTGCTCCTGCCTGAGACCATCCCCTTCCTGGCTGAGCTCATGGAAGGTAAGCTGTGGGTTTGTGCTTCTGGCCTATCGGCGCTGGGCGACGGATCATGCTTTATCAAGTGTAATATAAGACATCACAGTGATGATGCACTTTCATACGTTTCCTGAACCCTGTGGCAGTTCACACATGGTGAAAAGGTTCTATAGTACTGGGAAATGGTTCTTTGAAGCCCTGTTTCATGCTCCCAACTTTGTGGGAACAGTTTGGGGACGGTCCCTTCCTGTTCCAACATGACTGCACACCATGGATGAGCGGGTTTGGTGTGGTTCTCTTCTGATTCTCTCTGTCATTTTGGTGGAAATACATGAATATTAAAAATCTTTATTTATTTATTTTTTGCTGAAAGACCAAGAAATATCAAAATGTGTTCAGTTCAGGGATGCACTGGAAAGAAATTTCAGAGAGCGACACCAAACAAAGCGGAACGTTTGGCTGAACGCTGCTTTTCACTGTGTTTCATTAATTTTGCCACTTTTTCACCACTGCATACATTAAATAGGCTAAATCCCAGGCAGCAAGGGGATGTGGGCCACATCTGGCAAAGCTATGACTCTGCTGTGAGCCAACAGTGGCCCACATATTTGGCAGAGTTGCCTACTTTTGGCTGAGGTTTGGCCCTAATATGGTGCGTATGTGGCCCACATCAAGTCCCGTCAACCCATCTGGCAGAGATATGGCACTGCTGGCCCACTTGTCCCAAAACAGATCAGGTCCACATCTGGCAGATAGAGTTGCCTACGTTTGGCTGAGCCCAGGCATGTGTGTGTGCGGGCTGAGAAGCTGCTGTCTGTCTCGCTGTAGCGGCTCGGTTCTGTTATTGACTCTGTCTGGAGGTCCATTTGGCTTGAATGCTTGGTACTGAATAACACTCTGGTTCTGTCTACATCCAGGAACTAGATAAAGGTAACAGCGCCATTAAAACGTCATCGTTCGGTATCCATCATTCGGTCTTCTCACTTACACGGTTACCGAACATTCAGTGCATCCCTAGCTCATCCGCAGTGTCTGTACTCATGTCTACCTGGACGTGTCTGCTGGATGATCTGTAATACTGTTGTGTTGTTTTGTAGATGAATGTGAGGAGGTGGAGCATCAGGTCCAGAAAGTCATTCAGGAGATGGAGATGATCCTGGGAGAATCTCTTCAGAGCTACTTCTAACACCGGTGCCCTCCAGCATCCCAGCATGCAGTTCAGCTTCACTTCTTCTTCTTGTGTTTTTCCCTGTCTTCATGCTGTACGTGGGCTTCACTGAAACCGCTTCTTCCAGAGCTGCGTTCACTCCCAGCAAGTGTACAGGTTACATCAGAGCCATACTGGTGTGCGACTCTGGATGGACACACGGCCTTTAACTGGAACTTTGACGTGTTCAGTACCATCGCTGTTTAATATGTGACTGCTTTTAAAAAAACATCCTTTTAATGCATGAAGTGATCTGTACTGTACTGTACTGGGACCTTTAAGGATTGCGTTGCATGACAGTGTGATGTTTGAACGATTGCTGCATTTCTATTCATAAAAAAAAAAGAGATTAGTTGTAAAGTGACGTGTCTGATCCACTCACAGTAGCGCACGCACACACCATAGTAACACACCACCACCATGTCAGTGTCACTGCAGTGCTGAGAATGATCCACCATCCACATCATACCTGCTCTGTGGTGGTCCTGTGGGGGTCCTGACCATTGAAGAACAGGGTAATACAGTACACAGAGAAACAGATGGACTACAGTCTGGAACTGTACAACTACAGAGTGTCCTATATGGTAAAATGGACAGTGAGTGTAGATATGTTGATATTACACATGCTCATTCTTGATGAGACTAAAGTACTACATAAGTCCACACATTCAGTGCTACTGGTATACACGGCTATAGTCTATAGACAACAACCCGTCTAACAAAACAAACAGGAAATGGGAGCGTGTGCACATTTCCCTCTCCGCCTCCTTCAGAGACCAGGTTGTTGGAAACTGGGCTGAAGGTGACGAGACCACAACCTGCTGTACAAACTAAACTCACTACTGAAGGACTCCAGCTAGCTGTAACGTTTGACCATAAAGCTGGAATAAATACAGCCACAGCATGGATGAGCAGGTTTTATCCCACTCTACCAGAACAAATAGAACACACTTTGTGTGCCGGGTATTAACACGGTTATGGTGAAACAGTTCCAGCTGCACTAAATAAACTCACTGGACTAAATAACCTCCACCAGCACCAACAACAGCTGTGACTGGATTGGGAATGTACTAGACGAGTTTCTGGATGTAGCCACATCAACGTTCAGACACTCTTACCTCAAAGAATTGGTCAGTTAGTCCAGATTTGGTGGATGTCTTCCCTGTAGTCTGGGATTTCAGCCACTGCTGGTAGACCCGTATGACCGTACGCTTCCATACACCTGCAGATTCAGCTACTTCCTTCACACTATGGTCTTTGACACGCCCAAATGCAGTCACTCCTTTTAGCCAATCATTAACATCTGCTCTGGAGCCTTTTTCCACACATGGAACGAGACATTCCCTGCACTGTAGCACCTCTTCCCAATCTATGGATCCCGTTACTCACACCCCGCAGGTAGTTATAGCTCCATCATCCTCGTGCAGTGCCATCTGCAGAAGCCTGAAGTTACTACCACCTTAAACACACAAGGTGAATAATATTCTGGTGAGCTTATAATCAATGACACCTCAATCAATGAGAATACAGCCTGTAAACTTTACTACTGTAAACATTTACACATACGACCTGAATTATTACGGACACGACCTCTTAGTTATGAATACGGATCAAAAAGTGAGAAACGACTGTCAGAAATACGCCATTGGAGTCACAGGCAAAACGCATCGAGTATAGGACCAATCGGTTCGGCTCAGTGCGCATGCGTCTTCGCTGGCATCCCGTGTAGTAAAGCACAACTCCGGGTTTTGGAAGCTGACCGATTCTGGAGTCCGGAGAAACTAAACTTAAACCACATCACTGCGTTTAGCCTGCACCCGTATATCACTCCTGTCCTCACAGATTACAACAACACACTATATAAAGTCACAGAGACCTAAAAAACTAAAACAGCCTGAAATAAATCAGCTCAGCTCTACAGAGAGAAGAGTAAACACTGTACCTGAGTGGAGCTACCGTCGACTCCATCAGCCATCCGGCTGCTCGCCCACAGTCGAAAGCAGGACCACTGATGAAGAGTCGATTCCAAAAGAGCCGACTGACTGAATGACCAATGACTGTAAGAGTGGAAATGCTGAGAGTCGGCTCTATGGCCTCCATGTGTCTTCATCGTAGTCGATGAAAAGCGATATTAGAACAGAGGCCAGCGCAAAGCCAGAGAGAAGTCGAGTCAAGGATTCCATTGATTCCAGCAGCAGGAGTCGAGAGTCACAGTCGATTCCAGGAAACCCGGAGTTAGGCTGTAGTACACGGGACTCCAGCGAAGCGAGGCGCACTGAGCCGAATCGACAGCTGTAAACTTTACAAGTTGTATTCCAACAGAACACACACACAGCGTTACATTTTAGGATGATTCAGTCTGTAGGCGAACGTATGAGAGCAGAGTTCTGTGTAAAACGAATGTGCTTATGTACGTGTGTGGATGAGTACACACAAGCATTTCTCAGTATCCTTACTCCATAAAAAACAACTTCTAAGACTGAACTTTGGAGGTGTGTCTCTTTGACAAGCTGAAAGTGAGTCACCTGAGAAGAACTGAAGCTGTAATAAAGAGTGGAAGCACTAAACGCTGTGTATTTGGACAGTGAAGCCTCTCTGTGATGATCTGTTAAATACAGCTCTGGAACTAAAGAGCCCACTCCAGTGTCTTCTTAAATCAGCGTCTCCACACGTACAGCAGGTTCTTAGTGAGGAACAGAAGGTTGGGTTCTAGCTTTACTGGCAGATACAGTGAGCGTCTGGTTCATAAGAACAAGGTCAAGCAGCAAACACACAGGACAACACAGCTACAGACTGGCAGAGGGCCAAAACCACTCTCTACTGACCGTGATGAGCGCCACCTCATTCCAATGTCACTTAACCACCGTAAGATGACCTCAAGTGACCTACAGAGAGACTGGCGAGCGGTGGCTGGGGTGAAACGCACAGCGAGCATGGTTCTAAAAACAGGCTTCTGGAGGGTCATTAGTGATTTTCTAAATAAACAGATCTAAATACAATATTTGATCTGGAATTTGGGAGACGTGTTTCCAGTAGTGTATAGAATCAAACAGAACTGCTCATTTCGGTCCAACACAAACCCAGAAACTGTACAACTAGAGAAACTGATCATCTTCAGGTGGGCTCTTACATTTTCCAGAGCTGTATGTTCTCTGGTTAACTTGCTCTGCTGGCTGTTGTGACTGGACTGGTCTCAGGCAGTAGATCTGGCTAAACACGAGCATTAATGAAGCTGCATTCTGAATTTTTACTATACAGCAGAGAACTCTTCCTCGCAGTGAGTACACTGATGCGAGCGGAGACTGATCTGATAATGAGGAATTCCACATCCCTGCAGCGTCACTGACACACCCAAAGCTTCCAGCCGTATTTGAAGCAGAGAGAGAGAGTGATGAACAGTGATCTGCTAGACTACAGAGTGGTGAACATCTCGGCTCAAAGGTAAGATTTTACTTTCAGATAAATCCACTAATCATGTTTCCTCACATTTACATCCAGTCCAGTCTAATAAAAGTCATGTCAGTCCAGTTTTTAGTTCTGCCTTATTTTTATGCATACTAGCCATGCTGTTTATATTTTGTCTTTTTTTCAGCCCATGTCAATTTTTTAATTCCATATATATTTTTTAGATAAAAGCCAGTTAAAAAGCTAGTCATATTATGCATATCACACATATTTTTAGAAATGAAGGGTCAACTAATCATATTGCAAACTCTTTGTTTTACTTTTACAAATAAAAGTCCAGCTAGTCCTATTTTTGTTAATTCATTAATTTCTATTTTATTTATTTAGTTTTTTGCTTTTTACAGATGATAATCCAGGTAATCACATTTCAAATTTTGTGTATTATTTTTACAGATAAAAGTACGATTCTAAGATTTTTATTTTTGTTCTATTATTTTTACCCACAAAGGTTCAGCTAGCCTTATATTTCAGCTCTTGTATTATTTACACAGATGAAAACCCAGCTAATCCTGTTTTTAATTTAGTACTATTTCTAAAGATTAAAGTCCAGTTTCATATTTTTAATTCTGTTATTTTTTTGTGTTATATTTTTGTTGCATTATTTTTACCAGTTTACTCAGATGAAATCCCAGCTAGTCACATTATTACACTGTGTATTATTTCTCCAGCTGAAAGCCCAGTTAGTCATATTTAGTCATTTTCAAAATCATTTTCACAGATAAACGTCCAGCTAGTCAAACATTTGTGTATTATGTGTACAGACAAAACCACAATTAGTCTCATTTTTAATTTAGTATTATTTCTATAGATGAAATTGCAGCTTGTCATACTCTTTGCTGCCTGTCACCTTCCCACTGTTCTCTGTGAGGGCTCCACAGCAGGTCAGTCATGTCCGCTATTCTCGTGTTAGTTTGGAATAATTTTCCTCCCGTTATTATTTTGTCAGAGACGAAATTAAGTTTTCTCCCGTGTGACCTCAGTTATGATCTTTTTCAGACTGGTGTTACCACTTGCCATCCTGCAGTAAGTGTTTACGATGCTGAACACAGCTGTTGCATGTGTGTGAAAGTGGTCCGTGAGGAGGGTCACCACTGTAAACCATGTAAACTGCTTACCTTTCTGCTGGTAACGGTTACGCTAGGCTAACTGTGAGCTTCTATACTCTTTCCACAGATTACACCACATGGCCAACTAAGGCAGCACACTACTGCAACGGCACCCGTCAGTCTCCTGTGAACATTGTGACCGCTGACGTCCAGGCAGATCACAGCCTGACCGCCTTCATTTTCACCGGGTTTAGCGACACCTCCGCGGTCCTGCAAATAGAGAACGCAGACGGAAAGTCAGGTAAGGATTTCTGTGATTGACCATAGCGTACCTGTTGGTGCATAGTCAGTGCTGGTCACTCTAGTACATCAGTGCACAGTTTTGGACCACAGGACACTTCTGGCTGGGTATTCTGGAGGGGGAACGTACAGTAACATCCCTACCATACCAGGGGCAATCTTGGGAATGATCTGCCACCCATATAATACCTGAAAACAGGTAGGTGGGATAAAGAAGTATGCAGGTAAACAGATCTTATATGGTCTGTATAGTAGAACTGCATTGTTCACCTATATGGTTTTCACCTATATGGTATTCACCTGTAGGTATACTATAGCAGATGTAAAGTAAGGAGTAAGTAAGTAGATGCCAAAAACACACACACATAAATATAAATCTCTCTCTCTCTCTCCCCATCCATCCATCTAATATATATATATATATATAGAGAGAGAGAGAGAGAGAGAGAGAGAGAGAGAGAGAGCGAGCGCGCGAGAGAGAGAGAGAGAGAGAGAGAGAGCGCATGATCTTTTTTTTTCTCAGCAGCTGAGTAAATGGAACCAGTTAGTACCCGTATTTGGTTACAGCAGGGCAGGGAAGCTTCATCAGCCCACCACATATTCAAATCATCCTTTTTATTTCCATACTGATAAATATTTACATCTGACCAGTCGATTTGCTTGACCATGGCTGGTTACCTACAGCCCCAAATCCGAAAAAGCTGTGACGGTTATGGAACATGCAAATAAAAAAGGAAGCTGTGATTTGTATTTGATTGCAGACAGTATGAACACAAGATAGTTTGTGTTTTATCTGGTCGACTTCATTTCCAATTACATCAGGGCTAGTAATGAGGCACAACAGTGAAATAATGATGAGACTAGTGTGACTGCAATCATGATTCAGCACAACATGGGCAACCAGAAAAGGGCTTCAGGAGGAAAGACGGGACGAGGATTGCCGGTTTGCCAACAGGTGCGTGAGAAAATGACAAACGTGTCTAAATAACGTTCCTCTAAGGAATAAAGAAAAGAGATTAGGATATTTCACCATCTACGATGCACAGCATCCTTAAAAAAGAGGAATTTGGAGGAACCCAGGGCAAAATGGGCGCAACCCTAAGCTGAATAACTGAGTTCGTAGCTGAGGATGTGTGGACATCCTGCGTATTTCAACATATTCATTCTGCACACATTACAAAGGCAAGGCTACGGCAGAAGGGTGTGCAGGTGCTAACCAAACCTGCCTGCAGTCCCAGCCCTATTCCCAATAGAGAACGTGAATCATGTTTTAAAAGGCAAAATGCCAAAACCTCCTTACTGTTTCGGCTGTCGTGCTTGTCGGTCAGACTAGGGCTGAGGAGGACAGCTAGTGATCTTCACTCTAGCTGGACAACACAGAAAAAGGACAGAAAACACCCGAAGATGTGAGTTCATAGCAAGAGACAACCTACAAAACCTGCAGCCTGTATCAAAGGTAGCCACATAAAGGGCCAGTTTGGCTTTCACCGGTGAGCTAACTCGGTTAGCCAGCTAGCAAGCTAACATTAGAGGCCCACTGGCACCAAACGTTACTATTCTTCATTGGCTTAAAAACTGCAGCTCACCTTATCAACCGCAGTCTCCTCTCCTCTTTCACACCACAAGAAAAGTGGTAGAATGATATTGGAGTAGATTTCTTGGATCCATCCAAACAAGAAAGAACACCGAACTGCAGCATGAAAGGACGAGAGCATCAGCCAACACAGTGGAGGCTTGGACACAGATGTCTTAACAAGCGTAATGGAGATGAAAGAATTTACACCATTTTTAATCAACCAATCAATCAATCAATATTTATTTGTGTAGCGTTGTTTACAACTAATGTTCTCTCAAAGCAGCTTGACAGAAACACAAAAGGAGTCAAAGGCAATGGTGGCAAGGAAAAACTCCCTTAGAGTAAAAAGAAGAACCCTCGAGAGGAACCAGGCTCGAGGGGGGAACACATCCTTCTCTGGTTGATCCCGGATGAAGAGAGAAAGACGGAGCTAACAGGAAAAGAAGCTTGGAACATCTCCTAGATACGATCTGATTAATCCAGGAGCTGGTAAATGCAAGAGTAGAACCAACTCATAGGTTCTCTGTTACACTGAGAGAGTTCAGGATCAGTGCCGGATGCTGGCGGATCTACTGTGGTCATTGTGGTCACTGTAGTCATGCTGGCTGACGAGCAGGAGAGGAACAGGATGGAGACCCACATTGGAGATGATGCTCTGGTGACTCCCATGTGATCACTCAGGAGAAAGGTCGCTCCTGGGGTTCAACAAAGAGAGGGTGGGGAGGGGGAGGGGGGGAGAGAACTGTAGTGGGAAATAAGCAGCCAAAGGCATGTGCTATAACCCTCAGTGGTTCACAGGTTCCATCACAGGTTTGATAGTGTGGTGTGAAGGAGCATCTGGACCCAGGAATGACTACTACGTCACGTGTGGCGTCCGGCTTAATGCTTGTTTCTTTGGCTCCGCAGTGAAGGTGGGCCTGGATGACAGTAAGATGAGCGTGTCAGGCGGGGGTCTTCCAGGCCTGTACAGGAGTGCACAGTTCCACCTTCACTGGGGCAACGGCACCTCCTCGGCTGGATCGGAGCACACCGTGGACGGCAAGCGATATCCAATGGAGGTGAAAGAAACACAACAGCGATAATGAGAGTCAGGACACCGTCTAACACCGTAACTAACGCCCTCGTTTCTCCTTCTGCACTCTCTCTTCCAGCTGCACATAGTAAACATCAAGTCCACTTTCCCCAATGTGACCTCTGCTCTCGAGGACTCGACAGGATTGGCTGTTCTTGGTTTCTTCATTGAAGTAAGAATTCCATTATTCCACTATTACTTACTGAAAGCATTTCTGGAGTGTTTTAAACGAGCTGATTTTACGTTCCACTAGTTTATTTATTACATGTTGTTGTTGTTTACTCTTAGGCCAGCAGCGACAGCGGCAAACCAGAAAGCTGGAGGAAGCTGACCTCGCTGTTGTCCAGTATCCCTAAAAATGGTACAGCTCCGTTTGTATGCTTTGATTGGATGGATCTATTATCCACATATTGATCCATATCCACACACACATACATATACACATATACATATATATATATATATATATATATATATATATATATATA
>CM067491.1:28070824-28107897 GCA_034552555.1 Semaprochilodus insignis | reverse complement strand
CTCCACTCTTCAGAACCCAGTAGGAGTTGTCCCTGAAGAAATATGTGTCTCTATCTGTGGGAGAGAAGGAGAAACACCATGTGATGTTTATATGAATTATAGAAAATGCTGTTTATGCTGATAATAAGCCCACGGTGCCGTACGTGTCACAAGGCTTTTAACGGGCTGGAAAGTTCTGTATACAGCTTTATCCTTCACTTACACACATGGAGTCCCTGAGTGACCTATACCGATCATCCTGGATGCAGTCACATGACAGTTGGTGAACACTTTTTCCATCTTCCAGATGATACAAGAGTGTGGAACCCATCAGATCACAGAACAGTTTCTACTCCCAGGCCAACAGGGCTCTGAACACCTCGCCCCAAGCGACCCTCCCTCCAACCTAGGGTAGTCTCTGGGACCGATCCTTTGGTACCAAGTCAATGATAGTATTGGGGGGGCAGTCTATATGCCTGCCAGCGCAGAAAGGCAATAACACATGGGAAAATGGCCACAAGTTCAGCTGGAACGACAGCTCCGACCCAAATAATCAAAAAGAAAAGTTGTGAACAGAAATACGAGTCATCAAACCCAGCGAAGCACCTCACAGAGAGACGTTCAGATATATTCAGAGAAGGCGAATGAGTTTATTCATATTCGTCTCACATGACCCAAAGTGTAATCCCTGTTATCTTGAAATACCTTTTACCTTTAATCTGGTTTGAGACAGCTTCCACTGCATGGTATGCTGCTATGCAGCTATGCTCCATATGGTGACTGCTAGGGGTAAATGTGATGTGGCTACTATGTTTAGGCTAACGTGATGCGTCCATAGTTGGTCGTACTAGCTACTGTGCTTTCCATTCAGTCATCGGTCATCAAAATATACCCTTATTGTTTCAAATTAATGTTTCCGGAGTAAACTGCTAGCAGTGTGTGTGTGTGTGTGTGTGTGTGTGTGTGTGTGTGTGTGTGTGTGTGTACTATATCGTCTGCCAGATTTGCTGTTATAGTCATTGATCTATACCTGAAAACTGAAACTGAGTATAGAGAATTGTGAAACTTCACTGGTGTTGGCTTCGAATGTTCTGGCTTCTGTTGTTATGACACGTCTTCTCCAACCACCATATGACCTCATACTCCACTGATATAAGCATCTGACCAGTAATGTGTTCCCCCTAGCCCCCACTCATTACCGCTCTCCCATGAGACGGCTGCTAGAACATTACAGACATTAGACTGCTCAGTTACACTGACTGGTGATTTCAAAGAATCACTTCTATATGATAGAACTGTATTAATTTGTACTGCATTATGTACAGTATATGGATGTTTGGTATGTATTACCTACACAAACCACAGAGAGGGAGAAGCAACGGATTGTCCAACACGCGAGGACTGACCCAACAGCCACGACTGCGGACATTCTACTCTTAAAGTATAAATCATTAAACGGCCTGGCCCCGCAGTATCTTAGTGCACTACTTCAGTCATACAAACCCACACGTGCGCGCCGCTCACAAAATAACGGCCTGACGACAGTCCCTAGAATTAGAAGAACCACGGTCGAGCTTTTTCTTGTGTAGCCCCAAAACTGTGGAATCTTCTCCCTTTCTCCGTTCGGGACTCTCAGGATTAAACACACTCAATTCATACAACAAGTTGCAAAGCCTACCTCTCAGTCCTCCTCATCAGTCTGTCTCTCTGTCTCTCTCTCTCTGTCTCTCTCTCTCTCTGTCTCTCTCTCTCTCTGTCTCTCTCTCTCGCCACACTCCCTTTTTCTTCTTTGTTAAGCACAGGAACAACATTTCTCCTGAGTGATCACATGGGAACCCCCAGAGCAGCTAGAGTCACCTGAGCATCATCTCCACTGTGAGCCAGCTTCTGGCGCTGATCTTGAACTCTCACTTAAACAGAGGACCTATGGGTCGGCTCCATCTTTGCAATCACTACCTCCTGGATTGATCAGACTGCATCTAATAGATGTTCTGAGCTCCTTTTCCTGTTAGCTCTGTCTTTCTCTCCTCACCCGGGATCGACCTGAACAGGATGGGTTTCCCCCTCGAGCCTGGTTCCTCTCGAGGTTTCTTCCTTACTCTAAGGGAGTTTTTCCTCGCCACTGTTGCCTCTGGCTTGCTCACGGGGGGCTTGGACCCGGATTCTCTTTCCTATGTCTGTATATGTTTTTCTTTTCCTTTATATAAACTGCTTTTCTGTGAAGCTGCTTTGAGACAACGTTAGCTACACAAATAAATATTGATTGACTGATCGATTGATTCAGTGAGCAGCGAGTCTTCCTGTTAGTGCAGCACCAATGGCAGACGGCTGCACCACGCAGGACTACATGCACGCAGACCGTTACAACGACTGTCCTTAACACCACATCAACGTCACCAAAGACTGCAATGGTGTCATGCCAGACTGTCATGGAGTGACTCAGAATGGCAGCGGGTCATCTTCAGTGACGAGTCCTGCTTTTGTCTTGGTGGACAGGACCAACGAATCCGTGTGTGGAGGCACCGTGGTCAGCGCCAAGATGAACGGTTTGTTGTCATGCACCAGACGTCCAGAAGGCCTGGTGTTACTCCACCTCCACCCCTACCGCACCATCTGCAGGAACTGTGTGAGGATATTCAAGCTGCATGGGATGGATTATCACAGGACTCCATTAGGAACCTCTACAGCTCCATGCCGAGACGTCTGGCATATTGGGTTAGCAAACANCCAGACGTCCAGAAGGCCTGGTGTTACTCCACCTCCACCCCTACCGCACCATCTGCAGGAACTGTGTGAGGATATTCAAGCTGCATGGGATGGATTATCACAGGACTCCATTAGGAACCTCTACAGCTCCATGCCGAGACGTCTGGGTATTGGGTTAGCAAACACGGCAGCCCGACGCCATACTGAAAGACACTACTTCTGTATGTGTTCTGTATGTGCTCAATAAATATTGATCATATCAGTCTAAAATTATCATCATTAATTGTTCCTGGTAACCTTTATCTTCTTTCCCACCACCACGGCAATCCCACACCTCCTTCTGGGTGCAACTTTTCTTTTGATGATGAGTTTAATAATCACAGTATCTTAAATACAGTACTTTTTTCTTTTTTACCTTGTCCCCAACTCATGACGTCATCAGGGTTGCTAGGCACACCCTTCCACAGCGAGGCACTTTTAGGGTAATCTGGATCCGGGCGAGGCACCGTTCCTTCCTGATCTTCAGTGAACCTCCAGAATTCTCCACCGCTGAACAGGTACGTCTTCCCGTTATGAGGCCAAACGAACGCTGCCTCTACTTTTTCCACCAACTTTCCGCTTTGAGTCCTCATACCCCAGTCAGACACTGGCCGCGGGTAACCATCCATGGCCTTTGTATCATGGAATATCCAGTACTTTGAGCCTAAGAGGGAGGACAGACATGCAAACATGATGGACATATAAACAGAACACCAAAAGGTCACAAAGACGACTGTCACTTCACTCTCCCAATATATGTTACTATATATGCAGCAATGCTGTATTAAAACGTGTGGAAGTGTGTTCTAATATCACATGGTGCTACTGATGTGAGATGGTGAAGCCTACCAGGGGAGTCCTCTGAGACAGGTGATGCTCCAGCACATGTTTTCGAACTGCCACTGACACAAAGTTATTAGACACCTCAACACACTTGGAGGAGAATTGTTGCATCAGCTATCAGATTCCCACGCTGACCAGCGTCGCACTGAGTGATGGGGAAGAGTAAGGACTATCCTACTCATCCAGAAAGTGCAAGAACAATTATGATCTTTTGTGCTCCTGATACAGGAGGCTTGGCCAGGGACTGAACTCTGTGTCCTCTATAGAGGACCTGTTAACTTGTTTTCACTTAGATAAACAACAAAAAATGCATAAGGCCATTACACACTGAAGATGATATACAAAAATACTGAGAATGTGGTATATTTTGGGTTTTTCGCATCAATCAAAACTACAGACACCAGACACGATACATTGTTTGTTGTTTCGAATTTGGTCGAGCGCTTGGCACTGAGAATATCCTAGAGACTAAACAGAGGGTCACGTCCTGTTTTCACAGCCTGGAAAACGGCCTAAAGTACAAAGTAGGTTTATAAAGACCTCAGAAGAAACAGTTCTTGATGAGGCCTTATTTCAAGCGTGTTCTACTGGTGGTGCTCAGGAGTTACAAACTGAACGCTAGTTTGATTTACAATGTAAAAGAAGGTGGCCCAGATGAGATGTTGGTGTAAAAGCAGCAATATTTAAACAGCAATATGATTTTGCATTATCTATTAATTAGACCATAAAGGTATGTACCTGTATGGTGATCGATATGACACAATGGTGCCTCATGTAATTATGTTATAGACAGCAGAAGCTATGGGAACCAACAATATTCAATCTTCCAACATAAACTCTTTGAACTTAAATGATCATGTAAAGTAAAATACCAAACAATCATATACTGTACATTTATCACTGATTTAAATATTAGTTTTTAATTAGTTATAAGCTAAAAATGATAGAAAAATGAAAAAAATGAAAAGGTCCTGCATTAAATTAATTATGTAAGAAATACAGGGGTTGGACAATGAAACTGAAACACCTGTCATTTTAGTGTGGGAGGTTTCATGGCTAAATTGGACCAGCCTGGTGGCCAATCTTCATTAATTGCACATTGCACCAGTAAGAGCAGAGTGTGAAGGTTCAGTTAGCAGGTAAGAGCACAGTTTTACAGTTTTGCTCAAAAGGTGCGCAACATTATGGGTGACACACCAGAGTTCAAAAGAGGACAAATTGTTGGTGCACGTCTTGCTGGCGCATCTGTGACCAAGACAGCAAGTCTTTGTGATGTATCAAGAGCCACGGTATCCAGGGTAATGTCAGCATACCACCAAGAAGGACGTTTTCCTCCACCAGCATCACGTAGTGACCTGGCCACTATCCTGCAAGAAGAATGGCTTAAAATCCCTCTGACCACTGTGCAGGACTTGTATATGTCATTCCCAAGACGAACTGACGCTGTATTGGCCGCAAAAGGAGGAGGAGGCCCTACACCATACTAATAAATGATAGTGGTCTAAAACCAGGTGTTTCAGTTTCATTGTCCAACCCCTGTAGCTGCTGCACATTTCTACCATAATGCTTCATCTGCTGGACTGCTGGTTATTTGAACCCAGCCTTGCCAAGCTGCATTCCTCTTAACAGGGTGCATTGAGCATACAGTAGTTTTGTGTTTTTATGGCTTTCGGCTTCCCAAGCTCTGCGTTCTATGGATATATATATCAAACAGTAATAAAAGTTTGGATGACATGGTGATTTAATTAGGTCCAACTTTAGCAATAATGGGCGACTCGAAACGGGCAACTCAAGCTCAGTCAAAAAGGGGCAAAGGGGCTGTTGCTTGTGCTTTGTGCACATCCTTGACTCCTAGCACTGTATTGATCTTACTAACCGATGAAGAAGATGATGCGGCTATCAGTCTTTCTCTCGTAAACAGCATCGATGTCATCCGTCCCAGGCGGCAGTCCCATCCAGAAGTTAGTGATATGAGCCGGGGCGAGGGACACTAAGGAACCGGATCGCTGCATTCTCCAGAAATATGGCCCTGATGCCGACCACAACAAATACACAGGATGTAGTTTGAGTGCTTTGAAGCAGTGACTGATCATGACATCACACAGAAAGGCTCGGACGCAGTGCTGAGATTCAAGACTACATACCTTTAAAAAAGAACACGTCTCCCCGAATGTTGGCCACCGCATCAAATCCTCCCTCGCAGCGATCCTGGTAGCCCGGGTCAGGCCTGGAAAAGAACAATGGGGAGGTGAAAGAGCATCGTGTCACTTGAATACCCTGAAATAATAGCAGATGTACTTTTATAGGGGTGAGCAATATGATGATATTCTTATTGTCATCAGATAATGTGATAAGTTATCATCATATGCCTATATCATGGGTACCATCAGTTCTTCTAGAACAGTGTATCTCAGCCCAGCTCTTAGGCTCTTTGAACCTGAATCAAAATAAACAAATAAATAAATATAAACAAATAAGAGTAAATAAATAAGAGTAGGGATTATGGGTGAGTTTATGTAGATTATTAATATTTCCTTTCAATTTTGTTATCATACACTTTTGCTTTTGTATTGACTGACTTAGAAGTCACACAGTGACCCCTGGCCCCTTCCCCACATACTGTATCTGACAGCACAGTGAAGCACGTCAGCTCAGGTTCAGCCTCGGCAGGTAGTCTGATTTCTCATCTTTACCATAATAAACAGCAACGTTTCAGTTTAGTTTAGCTCCCTCTTTATTCCCCATCTGGGTTACAAAAAGTAAGAGTTGCTGATTTTAGGAATCAGAGTTTGTATTAAGAAGGCAACGATTTTTGTTTCTGTGGCCGCAGTACATGTAGAACATAGTCACAACAAACATGGACCCTGAGGCTATATACTTTCCACTTATAAACTAGCTGGATTTGTCAGAAAGAACACCAATCTGGCAACCCTGCGTGATGGGCAAAGTCTCCACATGTGGAAACCAGCACATTTTCCCTGGTGGCTATATAGACCCTGCATGCTTAAAGGTCCCTACTGATCTCTACTGTTTCCCTGTATAGGTTCAGTTTCGCTATCATGGTCTTTTGCGTAGCTTTGCTTTAGTTTTGTGGGGGCCAACCAGCCACTGAAGTTGGCGCCTATGCAGTCTGTGAACTGCACTGTGAGACTTTCACAACACAGTGATGGTTTTGTGCTCATTGTGTCTCACAGGGTCTTCCTTTCACTGATACGGAATTGCTGAAGTATATAAACAACACTCACTTTACGGGCACTCTTGGTGAAGGAGGTTTAGGCAGGTCAGGCAGGCGTGGTGTGAACCGACCATCAGGCGGTGTTGCGGCTCCGTTCCTTTTGATCCCTGCAATAAACGGTTATAGAACATAACATAAGCAATTACAACTGAGCTAAAAAGCCGTCTTGATGTGTTTCCTGAAGTATGTAAACTTGCATAGTACATAAACACCGGCTATATTTGAAATAGCACACTGCAGACTACAGTAGTATGTACTGCACACTGTATACGGCCCCTGTGTGTGGTATACAGTCCAATAACAAGTTCTGACCTACAGTGTAGTACACTAGTACAGTCACATGACCAGTTACCTCACATTTACCTCAGAGCTGTTATTACTGCATCCACTGTTTAGAGCTAGCTGCTGCTAACGCTGCTCAGTTCACCTGAAATACGTTTAGCCTAGCTGTTAGCTCCCCTCGGCTATTTCACTCTAAAACTGATCCTCTAGAGCGAGTTCATCTTTTATTAATCTTCAGACCTGTATATTGTAACTTTCTGAGGCTCATTCTGATGAACACACACCCCACTACAATCACTACACCCACAATTACACTCGGAGTGGGCTGCGTTTAGCTTCCCAGTGTTACCCGCCGCCATTTTTTCTGGCTGAAGCAGGCTGAGAGCTGGTGAGGCCGCAGTGCATGATAGGATGGAGTGCACCATGAAGATAGTTCCCCCTGTACACTAGAACATCTGACTGGAGTAGAACACCATCCGGGTATCTCCGGTACACTACAGATCTTCAATCTGGTCGGATACTACATACTATTTTTTTAGATAGATTTAGTATGCAAATAGTATGTAGTATGCTATTTTGAATACAGACACTGTGTTTTAACCTGGACTGTTTTTTTCAAAGGAGAGCCAATCAGAACAGAGCTCATTTACATATATCAGTCTTAATGGTGCACAAACAAAAACATCAGAATCAAAAACAATCAGAATGATCTTACTTGCATAATGCATAGGCTGTATGCTCTATGACCCTCATCAGCAGTGCTCACCATCCCAGCTCCTGAAGATCTACACTACTGCAGAGTTCAGTTCCACCCCTGCTCTAAACCAGACTATCCACCTTACTCATTCTCTCAGATATGCAGGAGGGTATATCATTACGTGTGGGGTTGGTGACCACTGCTCTACAGACTTGGCCAGGCTACTGAAGCTTTCTCACCGTACACGGTCTGGATGGCTTGACGGTCGTCCGCGGGAAGCTCATAGGAACTATAGTCTCCTACAGGGCCTTGGTAGTATGGCTGCATGATGGAGGGATTCGCGGAAGAGTGGGAGAGGCCCAGGGCGTGGCCAAACTCGTGCACCGCCACAGTAAACAGGTCCGTGCCGTCGCCGTCTGGAGCCCCGTAGGTCCAAATCTCCTCATCGTCGAAATGCGTGTCCCCAGCAATGTCGACCTCTCCGGGGAAGAAGGCGTGAGCGAGCGTGCCTCCCTTTCCATCAAACGGGTAGCCATCATCGTGGATAGAGTGGGCGAAAGTGATTTTAATGTCAGCCTGGTTGGCTTGCTCAGGGGCAACAGCACTGAACTGGATGTCGGCTTTGTCGCTCCAGACTTTTAGGGCTTGGTACATTAAAGATCTCACCAAATCCGGCTGGAGGGTGGACTGTAGTTTGGGGTAATTCAGGACACTGTGAAGAGGTGGAAAGAATAAGTCAGAAAAAAAAAACTGAAAGGACAAATCAGATTTGAACTTTCAGACATCTCTGCTTTTGCTATGTAATAAATGAAGTGAATATAGTGTGTTTATATCCACTTCAAATTGACACACAATGTCTATTAACTTTATACTAATAAATATGAACAGAAAAACATAAACAAAGCTAAGCTCACCAGACAACAAATTTGTCACCCTGCTGTATAAGGTGGTAGTAACATCAGGCTCCTGCAGATGGCGCTGCACGAGGATGATGGGGCTATAAATACCTGCGGGGTGTGAGTGACGGGATCCATAGATTGGGAAGAGGTGGTACAGTTCAGGGAATGTCTCGTTCCATGTGTGGAAAATGGCTCCAGAGCAGATGTTAATGATTGGCTAAAAGGAGTGACTGCATTTGGGCGTGCCAAAGACCATAGTGTGAAGGAAGTAGCTGAATCTGCAGGTGTATGGAAGCGTACGGTCATACGGGTCTACCAGCAGTGGATAAAATCCCAGTCTACAGGGAATTCTCCTCGGAATTGTGCCAGGGAAGGCATCCACCAAATCTGGACCAACTGACCAATTCTTTGATGCCTCTTGCATCATTAATGGAACACTGATGTGGCCTACATCCAGAAACTTGTCCAGTACATGTCAAATCTAGTCACAGCTGTTATTGGTGCTCGTGGAGGTGTTACATGCTATTAGGTTCTTGTGTTTGAAACAGTATTATGGTTCACATTTGTCCCATTGCTCTCTGCAAACCATCTCTAGATCCCCAAAGGTCCCTCTGATGGACTCTGTCGTGGTTCCCTGAACTTTCCTCTTATTATATTATAGAACTAACGGTACTGAAATGGATGTTTGAGGTCTTTGTTAAGGTTCTTTAGTTTTGTCCATGCGAGTGTTGTTTAATAATGTTGTCCCTAAGGAGTTTAGGAGGGTCCCTCACCTTCACCATGACTGCTACACGTAGCATGAAATAACATTCCCACACATTAGAAACACTTTAATAATGACAGCAGAAGCAATTCTGCGGCATTAATGCCAGGAACTGATGTATTGTTATGTAAAGTGATTTATATAAAGGAGTCATGTTACATAAGCGTAAAGGGGATATACACTGAAACTATATTAAACTACAAATACAGAGTCTGAATACTTGTTTTCCCACCCTGTAGGACTCTACTGTAATGTGGGTCTAAAGATGACTAACTGATTATGACTGTGTGCATGAGAGAGAGAGAGAGAGAGAGATGGAGAGAGAGAGGGAGAGGGAACGGGAGAGAGAGAGAGAGAGAGAGAGAGAGAGAGAGAGAGAGAGAGAGAGGGAACACTGTGCGAGAACTGTTCACCAGACTGTCTGCATCTGAGCACACAAACCTCCACGTTAGGACAGGCTTTTCCCAGCGCAGTCCAGACAGAGCGTATCGCTTCCTCCTCCTCTTTCTCAGCATGTCCTCTGTGCCTACAATGTCCGGCAGTGAGCATCTTGGTGTTGACATCAGTTTCAGCGTGTCGGCGTCTAGAGAGGGAAAGCATAGACGGAAGAGCGTGGATCAATATATGGATCCCAGAAATGGACGCTCCTAATGCAGTGCGTCCAGGGCGTGATAAAAGCATGGCACCAGAGGAAAAAGCATTATCAATGAACGTCTTCCCCGGCGATGCAGTTTAGTCTCAGACCTCGTACATGTGTAGACAGCCTGCCCTGGACAGCTACTGAAAATCTGATAACACTCATGGACTGCTTTTGCATAAATAAAATGGGTTCCAGATAACTGCTTATGATGTATGTCCTAAAGGGGATCCATTATGCTCATTGTAAGTGATGATCATTTTATTTTTGAGGTCTACTACATTATTTTTATATTTTGTATTACATGGTTTATTGTTCCAAAAGCACATTAGTTTTCCTCATTTCCTCATCTCTATGTACTAGGCCTGAACCCAAATATGCAACTTTTCAGAAATTTGTTTATTGGGTTGGTATCCAGTTTGTATTTTAAGATTACTTATTCATTTTTTATTTAGATTTTTCACTAACAATAAAGGTAAACAGCAAAATACTGTAACTTTCTCAGGAGAAACTTGCGCTTTGTTCAGGCTACCAGGCCAGATCAGATTTTTGGCACATCCAGATTGATTTTTTCGATAGTCTGGCCAGCAAATCGTATCCAAACCACATTTACAGGGTGATTTGAAATGGGAAGGGATTTGTACGACAGTGACAACGACAATGTCAAATCCAGACTGATGGCAGTGCTGGGATTCTGGGGTTGTGAACCGCTACTCGGAGAAATAATGTACCACCGTCTCTCAGGCATCCGTGTACAGAAGCCACCAGCGTCGCTATGTAGCTACTGATGCCTACATCATTACTACAGCAGTCCATGCAGATAGACTGGTGATGTCTGGACACACAAATCTAATCTGATTACCTACAAACAACAAATACAAATAGTGCAGACAGTCGGTTCAAAAGATCTGATTTGAGAAATGAATCCGGTTCGCCTGCAGTCTCAACAAGAGACTTAGACAAGCCGTAGACGATGCAAGGTTGCAGTCTGTCACGCAGCATTATTAACAGCACCAAACACATTAAGAAAAAACATAGCCCTCTGCTCTACTCCGGAAACCCACCCCTCCACCTGTATTCAAGGTTTTCAACATAAAAGTCCTTGTAGGAATGAACCTAAAACAGCCTGACCAAAAAAACTTTCTCCCATTAAAAACTACTACTAACAACGTGAGCGCAACGTACGCCCTTTGTACCTCAATTTAGATCACATCAGTAAAGCACTGGTTAACCTGTACACGCACTGTGCTATTATCCTCTAGCCCACCGCTAAGAGAAGCTAGGGGGTGTGATAGATGGAGTGAAGCCATGCTCTGAGTGCCGCAGCGCTCTGCGAGGAAAGCAACATCTGGAGATTCAGATACCCAGCAACCCGATCCTAGCATCAGAGCTCCTGTGTCTTTAAGCCCCCCTCCCAATGAGTCCAGTCAGCTCACCCACTTTGTTCTGACTGGTCAACCACCAGAGCGATTGAAAATAGTAGCCTTGTGGGAAGTCATGCTAAGCTTGTCGGTAGGCGGGCAATAAGGACTGTGTTACGAGATGACATCACCTTGTAGCAGAGAAAAGGGCTGGAATTCCAGGCAGCTGAGAAAAGTGGTTTCTATGGGAGAGAGTTTTGGTACTTTGTACTTTGGTACCCTCTGGTACTTTGGGCTTCATTACTTCGCAGAACGTTTACATGCACAAAAAGCTACAACACACTAACGGAAAGAGGAAAAGCGGAAATGCATAATAGCTCCCCTTTAAGAAGTGTATATATGTATTAATATATGTTTTATTTCTAAGTATTATACATTGTAATTGTACATTAATGTTTAAAAATGACCATATAGTTAATTCATTACAGTGGAAACAAAGTAATTCAGAGTGGTTTGATGTGAAATGGTCAGTTCTAGAGAAACTGCCCGAGCGAAAGTTGTTCTCAATGGTGGTGATGTGAGCCAGAGCTCTGAAGAGTTTAATGCCTCTAAAAGCCACATCACAGAAAGTCATTAAGTGTTTAATGCTTCCAAGTTTTTACGTTTATTCCCATTCAGAAAGCCATTACATGACATAAATCAGCTGCCTGTCAATATACTGGCGGGTGGAGTAGTAAATAAATTGGCTTTGTGTTGAAGACCACAGCGTCTGGTTCCCATCACCACCATAGTAAGTTTATACTCTATGAAGACACATCTGGACAAAGGCAGGACAAAAAGACTAATGTACCAAGTTTGCCTGTTTCTTTCAGCCCCCCGAATCTCTGCATCTGTCTGATGGCTTTCTCGATTCCTTCTTTGGTCTGCAGTTTTCCCGTCCGCGGATCAGGAGGGGGGAGGTAACCATATCTGCTCAGCCAATCCTGGAACAGGAACACAAGTTCTTACAAACCCATTAAGAATGCATATAAATGAATACATAACAGTGAGATTGACCTCAATAGCAAAATGCTAGCTGGTGTCTATGAAGAGCTTTGTCCCCAGTCTTCTGCTAGCTTAGCCACAAGTGCTACTGAACAGCACTACGGGTGTGAGGCTGGTACTGAAGACTGCAACTAACAGAGTCTATTAAAGGAAGCTAGACAAAGCTACCTTCCCTAGTTTCTGCCAGTCTACAGCACTGCGCTCTATACTCTTCAGCTGATGGGTATCTTTGGCTATAACATGCAGCGATAAGGTACATTTTCAGCATCTTTAGGCCTTGTTCAGACCACCAGCCCAAATCCGGCTTATTTAGATGACCCACGGCAAGTGTGGCGGGGCATTCAGCACCTCACCAACCGCAAGACCAAAAGCTGCACAACAGTCAAATGTGACGCTTCACTGGCAGAGGAACTTAACTGCCGTCCGGTCGCACTCACACCGGTCATAATGAAGTGTTTTGAGAGACTGGTTCTACATCAGAGCCGTCCTCCCGCCCACTTTTGACCCACAAAGCAAACAGGTCCACAGAAGATGCCATCACCACTGCTCTTTACACAGCACTCACACCTGGAGCACCAGGGGAGCTATGTGAGGATGCTCTTCTTAGACTTCAGCTCAGCGTTTAACACAGTCATCCCCCACAGACTGGTGACCAAACTCACAGACCTAGGACTTTCACAACCCACCTGCCTCTGCATCAAAGACTTTCTGACAGACCGCACCCAGTCTGTAAGGTTGGGTCTCCATCGTTCCTCCACCCTTAAACTCAGCACCGGAGAACCCCAAGGGTGTGTGCTTAGCCCGCTTTTGTATTCTCTTTACACCTATGACTCCTCCAACACCACAGTAAGGTTTAGAGATGACACGACTTGATTGGACTTATCTCTGGAGGAGATGAGACCGTCTACAGGGATGAAGTCCAAGGACTGACTGAGTGGTGTTCAAGGAATAATCTGATCCTGAACTCCTCGAAAACAAAAGAACTCATTATAGACTTCCGGCGGAAAGGTGCAGTCCCCGCACCACTGTACATCAATGGGGACGGTGTTGAAAGAGTCCCGTCCTTCAGATTTCTGGGCACACACATCTCTGAAGATCTCTCCTGGACCACCAACACCATGGCTTTGGTCAAGAAGGCACAACAGAGGCTCTACTTCCTGAGAATTCACAAGAAAAACAACCTTCAGGAGAAGCTGCTGGTGTCCTACTACCGCTCTGCCATCGAGAGTGTGCTGACATACTGTATCTCAACGTGCTACAGCAGTTGCTCGGCGGCAGAAAGGAGAGCACTGCAGAGAGTCATAAATACGGCCCAGAAGATCATCGGCTGCCCACTGCCCTGCCCACTGGCAGCCAACATCCTTAAAGACCCATTCCACCCAGGACATCATCTGTTTGACCTGCTGCGCTCTGGCAAACACTTTAGGTCCATCACGTCCCAGACAAACAGAAAAAAACCTCTATATGAATAATGATATAACTCTATAAGCTATCCAAGGAATGTGCAATAAGTAACCGCTACCTCACCTGTCTATTGTCTATTGTCTGTTTAGAATATACTGTTTTTATAGTCATTTATGCTATTTATTTATTTATTTATTTTGGCAATGTGTATAGTATTGTATATTATTGTATTATTATCATTTTGTTTTCTCTTTTCTCTCTCTCTCAATTCTGCACTTTATATACACTGCTCAAAAAAATAAAGGGAACACTTTTTAATCAGATTATAGCATCAACTCAGTTGTTAATCAGTTTCAGCTCTTAAGAGTATGGTGGAGATTCCAGGAGACAGGGAGTTACTCTAGGAGAGCTGGACAAGGCCGTAGAAGGTCCTTAACCCCTCAGCAGGACCGGTATCTGCTCCTTTGTGCAAGGAGGAACAGGATGAGCACTGCCAGAGCCCTACATAATGAACTCCAGCAGGCCACTGCTGTGAATGTGTCTGACCAAACAATCAGAAACAGGTTTCATGAGGGTGTCCTGAGGACCCAACGTCCTGTAGTGGGCCCTGTGCTCACTGCCCAGCACCGTAGAGCTCGATCTGCATTTGCCACAGAACACCGGAATTGGCAGATCCGCTACTGGCACCCTGTGCTTTTCACACATGAGAGCAGGTTTTACCTGAGTACATGTGACAGACGTGACAGGGTCTGGAGACGCTGTGGAGAACATTATTCCGCCTGCAACATCATTCAGCATGACCGGTATGGTGGTGAGTCAGTGATGGTCTCGGGAGGCATATCCCTGGAAGGACGCACAGATCTCTACAGGCTAGACAACGGCACCCTGACTGCTATTAGGCATCGGGATGAAATCCTTGGACCCGTTGTCAGACCCTACGCTGGTGCAGTGGGTCCTGGGTTCCTCCTGGTGCACAACAATGCCCAGCCTTGTGTGGCGAGACCATTGACTGGCCCACCGGCTCATCTGACCTAAATCCAATAGAACACCTCTGGGACATTATGTTTCGGTCCACCTGACGCCACCAGGTTGCACTTCAGACTGTCCAGGAGCTCAGTGATGACCTGGTCCAGATCTGGGAGGAGATCCCCCAGGACACCATCCGTCGTCTCATTAGGAGCATGCCCCGACGTTGCATACAAGCATGTGGAGGCCATACAAACTACTGAGTACCGTTTTGAGTTGCTGCAATGGAATTTTGGTTAAATGGACTCGCCTGAGGCATCATTTTGTTCGCTTTGATTTTCAGGGTGTCTTTGAATTCGACCCTCTGTAGGGTGATCATTTTCATTTCCGTCAAACAATGTGGCATCCTTTCGTTCCTAACACGTTACCCAGTCCATATGAGGAAAGATATTCTGCATGATTTTTTTTCCCATTGAGATCTGATGTGTTTTCAAAGTGTTCCCTTTATTTTTTTGAGCAGTGTATTTTAGCCCTATGTTTAATTATTTTGTGTGTAAAGTACAGTTGGATTGCTGCTCAATTTCATTGTACACTGTGCAAGGACAATAAAGGCATCTTATCTTATCTTATCTGTATGGTTTATGACACAGAAAGCCTTCTGATTGACCAGTACGGGTTTAGGGTTAGGGTTATATCACTGCCTGCTGGTTTGGTTTGAGGTTTGGTGATGAGAGCTGGACGCTTGAAGCTTGCCTGCTTGTTCTAAATGGCCTCTGCATCTCCACTGTCACCTCCACTGTTCTCCTTCCCCATTGTGGTACCATGTTAGTACATGCTGATCTGATTTCTTCTTAAAACACTTTAGGGAGAGTTATGAACAGGTAAAAATATGTACCTCTCCCACTACAAAGTGAATTCAACCTTTAAAACTGGGACTCAAGGGTAGTACTGTTACAGGCACATGTACATTGCTTTACATTGTTTTTTGGTGGGAGTAAAACCTGAGCTGGGAGACCAAGATAAGCAAGTGTGATTTTAGCAGTTAAAACACCATAAAACACCATAAAAAGTGAGATTTTACTAGTACAAGAACCCCACAAAAATTAAATGACTTCAATTCTAAAAACAAACACAGTACAATGTAATAAGAATGTGTCGTTTTCACTGAGTATAAATAACGTCTTTTTAAGAAGACAGTCAGAGGAGCACAGTCACTTTGTCTTTCAGCCACTGCATGGATTTATTCAGTTCCCCTTATTTATATTTAATTTAATGACCGATTGTAACAGAACACCAGCTGCCTGCATCTAACCATTTGTCCGCAATAAAAGACATGGATATTGATTATACGGAGGAACAGCCATTAAAGGAAAGGACTCACCACACCCCGGGAGTACTGGTCAGGCATCGGCGCGGGAGTGATCGAAGAAGCAAGCATGACCACCATAGCCGTCATATAAACCAAACAAGATCCAGAGTCCATGCTGCCTGAATGCACTGAGCTGAAAAAAACAACTTCAACACTCACCGTCTGGTCCACTACAGGAAGTACAGAAGTGTTCAGGGATTAAAACCTGCTGAAAGTTAATACAATTTCAATTTCAGTTTCTGGCTCCATAAATCCTGTTCTGTGATTCCTCTGCCTACCGTCAGCGTGCACTTGTTCTCTCTTGTTCTCCAACCTCTCAGTGTGCATGTGAGAGAGAGCAAGAGAGAGAGAGAGAGAGAGAGAGAGAGAGAGAAAGAGAGAGAGAGACACAGACAGAGGTCCTGGGTGGAGCAGTTTCCAAACCAGACTGTGATGGAGCAGGTGAAAACGCTCTTCACAAGATCTTCACTGACGTTGACACCAAGAAACGTGAAGGTGATCATTCTCTCTACTGCCCTCTGATGAATAAGCAGTGGTGTGTGCTGCTCTGCTGTCCTCCAATAGTCCACAATCATCACCTTTGTCTTGTCAACATTTAAGGAGAGACTGTCGACCTGACACCATGCCAACAGATTGGTCACCTCCGTCCCACAGACTGCCTCCCAGTGATCAGTTCCATGACAGTGCATTTCCCAATGCTGCAAATTTCCGAGACTGAACTGCCAGTGGAACCTGCCACCTGCACAGGTCAAGGGTTGTTATAAGCTGACCATGCCCGAGCCGCTCCAGTAGGTCATCAATTTGGGGCTCTGGCTAAGCATCAAACCTCGAAAATCGCATTAATTCTCCTGAAATCAATGCAAACCCTCAGAGACCCATCAGGCTTTGGGACACTCACTATTGGACTGTACCATTCACTGCCAGAGGGCTTGACAACCCCTAGATCCAACATAGCGCAGATCTCCGCCTTAAGAGGTTCGAGCAACCCTTCTGGGACCCGTTAAGGTCTTTGCCGAATTGGACTTTGTTCTTTCAGATGAATGCTATGCTGTGCCATGTTCGTGTGTCCAGGCCTCGCTAGAAAATGGAGGGATAGTGGTTGAATAACTGGGTTAAACTCATTTGTTGCTGAGGGGCCAAATGATTCAGTTTAGGCTCACATGAAAACCTCCAGGAGGGGAGCTGATCCGTAACATCTCCACCATCCTCTGCCACTTGCTGGACCAACAGGATAAGGTTTGGCTCTTTGGACTCCTTCCATGCTCAAAAGGCCCCTGCCACTTTGCCAGAAGATTGTTGATGGAGGTAGGAAGCAGCAAAAGGACTTTCTGACCAGGTTTTCTGGTTCTGCTGGGCCCCCTCCAGGTGATCTCTCATCTGCAACACAAAATTCACAATGCCTTTCTCTTTACTAGTTTCAGGCTTGTCCTCCCACTGTGGGCGCAAGAGATCAAGGGTCCCTGAACAGACCGACCATATACCCCAGCACATACCACGCCCTTTCTTCTGCATCACACAAGCCAACAATGGGATGCTACACTGGCAAAGTCTGTGCAGAATCTGAGCAGAGTCCATGTGGACAGGTAGGGATGGGAATGAAGAAGATTTTATTGATAGTGGTTCTGCTTATTGGACAAATTCTTTATTGATTACCTTATCAATTTCTCATCAAATATTTGTGTAAAAAAACGTAGGCCTAAAAGAATTTCAGTGTCAATGCAGCTGTTTTATTATGTCTGAGCACAGAGTAGAAATTCTGCCTAAATTTGAACAAGTTTTTCAAAAGAATGAACAAACTGCTTATTAAATCTGCTTTCTCTGGGCGAAGGAAGCTTCAGATATAAGTTTAAGATCGAAGCTCACTGGACAAAAACTGAAACGTACGTAATAGTGTGTAATACCTCCACGAGCACCAATAACAGCTGTGATTGGATTGGGCATGTACTGGACAAGTTTCTGGATGTAGGCCACATCAATTTTCATTCAATGATGCAAGAGGCATCAAAGAATTGGTCAATTGGTCCAGATTTGGTGGATGCCTTCCCTGGCACAATTCTGAGGCCACTGCTGGTAGAACCATATGATCGTACGCTTCCATACACCTGCAGATTCAGCTACTTCCTTCACACTATGGTCTTTGGTATGCCCAAATGCAGTCACTCCTTTTATCCAATCATTAACATCTGCTCTGGAGCCATTTTCCACACATGGAACGAGACATTCACTGCTCTGTACCACCTCTTCCCAATCTATGGATCCCGTCACTCACACCCCGCAGGGATTTATAGCCCCACCTTAAACACGCAAGGTGACTCCTTTTTTTGTCCGGTGAGCTTAGTATACAATACCATATACAGCAGAGGTCTTATCACCAGCCTCTGGACACAAATAGGCAGCACACTTTGGGCTATTAAAATATCAACCAGTGCAAAGCACTTTATCCAGATGTGTGCAGAACTTGCATGCTTTGCGTTTAAACATCACAGCTGATACAGTGTGGGTGATGTAGAGGCTACCTCTGTACCCTCTGTATAATGCCTAACACCATCCAAACACACAAACAAACACTGGGTTGGTAGTTTAATGCAAAAACTACCAAGCTAATTTTCATCAAACTTGGTGAGGTGGAAAGGTGTAGCATGGGTCAAGGACGAACCCATGCAATTTTGGAGTGGTTGCAAATCACAGAGCTGTTTTTTAATTTTGTAAATGTAATTTTTTTTATTTTCTAGCCTGTGCCAGGAATGGGCTTCATTAGTAAGAGTGTATCAGAAACAGCGGCATTACTGTGGCTTTTGACATGCTGCACATTTTCTGTCATTTTTCAGGGTGGCCCCATCTTGCAAGTGTTGTTAGAGGCTGTAGCTCTTCTGTTGATGCAAACTGAAACCCCCAAACCTTACCACCAAAACTATCAACTGTAAGCTCTTTCTCTGAGGAAAACTTGCCTCACAAGTTCTTCTAAATCAGACACAGTCAGCAGAATCCCACGTCTAAGAAACTTTCAATATTGGTCATCTGAAGGCATTGTGGATTTTTCCCAGAATGGTTCCTCTACTTTTATTTTCTCTGAAGAACGTGTGGAAATGTTCTGTTTTTCTGCTTGTTCCTCTTCATATTTCTCTTTTGTACTCTTAGGGAGTTTTACTGGCCAGTATCTCCCTGCATGGGCCTGGATGTCAGGAAGGCTGCTTTGTGATCGCGTCCGTTGTAAGGAGCCATGCATATAAAACAGATCATTGTTTCTTAGCAGCTGTCTCAAATTAGTTCAGATTCTAAAAGTAGAAGAAATGACGTTTAGCCGCAGAGCTGGAGTGTAGGAGCATTATTTCCGTGCAGCAGGTGTTAAGTATGTTTTAGAATCAATGGTCAGGGTTTTTCCTCAGACTAGTAACACATATGAAGAGCTTGACAACGGGCTGATCCGGTAAACGAACTGGTGTCATTGGGGTCATTAAGTGGGGCAATGCCCTAATATTCACGGTGAGGTTCACTGTGTGCGTTCTGTTGTATTGAATGTACACTGAAAATAAATATTTTCAATTAGAAATATTATTATATCACAAATGCTGTATGTATTAAATGCTAGTTTCAGGTCAGAATGCCCCTTTAAAGTGGATTTAACCCCTGTAACTGAACTTAACTTCACTGCAGCGCAGTCTTGAGTGACTTTTTGCTTTTCGTTGGGCAAGCTTCGACCATTCATTTGGGTAGGGAGGACAGGCAAAGTCACTATTTACACTGACATTCTAAAAGTCATGGGATATCAGTATGTACACTGATGATGAAGGGGTGTTACCTCAGGGGACGGCTTAGGAACACCCACACCTGTATAAGGTGTGAGGTGTTATCTTGTGAGTGATGCTGAACACTGGCCGGCATGCTCATGGCAAGGAGACGTGAATAATTGGAGTTTAAACAAGGCATGGGAGCCAGACAGACGGGGCATTCCATTTCCGAAGTTGTGGGGGCATTTAACATTACTCGATCCACAGTGTCACGTATGTACCGGGAAAACGTCATACATCCACCCACATCCACTGCACACGGATGATTAATGATAGTGACCTGCGTCTGGCTAGAATTGTGGGTGCGATCAGAGAAGTAGAAGACTCTGGCAGAAAGCTAGCTTAACAGTAATATCACAAAGGTCAGTTTCTAAAACTGTCTCCTGGATGACCACATAATATGCAGCGTCTCGTTCAGGTGTTCATTAATAGCCAACAACCCACTCGTTTCTAAATGGGTTCAAAGCCTACATCTGAAAAGCTTTCCCTTAACTGCACCTATTTATTGCTGACCAATACATAAGTCATTTCCTAAACAATGAAGCCTTTATGAGTTGGTGCCTCAGCTAAAGTTACTTTCGAACCTACCAAGATAAAGCTCTATCTTTACTTCAGCCCATTTTAGCGTGTGAACACTCCACAGTGATGAACTCGTTGACGAAGGGATTCAACACCAGTGTATGTTTTCCTTAGTGCATATCAGAGCTGTACTGTTGTGTTTGACTTTGCACATGGATCGAGAAGTGTGTTTTTGTTCTGACAAACCAATCCGATCAGGTATGACTTATTATGGTTGGAAGTGATACACTTAGGCCTGATTCAAATATGCTACCCCTGAGTGATGTAAGCGATGCAGAAGTGCCGGATTTTGATTTCATTGTTTATATTAACAAGTCGGTGCTTTCACACAGTCTGAGCAAGCAAGGTGTCAGCACATCAGCTAGTGAAATGGCATGGCGTTATTAAATACACCAGAAGCCAAATCCTTCTGTATGCATCACATGAATCAATAAAATCAATGAATATTAAAACAGGAACCGGAAAAAATAATTCAATTCAATTCAGTTCAACTTTATTGTCATTATACCAATACAAGGTTGTTCAGTATAATGAAACACAGTCAGGTGTTCAGGTACAGCTAAATTCCTTGGTACAGATGTTCAGTATAGAAAAATAATTATAGATGAGTAAGTACACAGCTGAGATGTTCAAGTATAAAGTATAAAGTGTAAAGTGTAAAGTGTGGTGCAAACAGTCCTGAGGTAGTAGAGCCTAGTGTGTTCTTTAATCTGTAATTTAATTCATAAACGTTATCAAACGAACTACTAGTTAACCATTCATGCTGCACGCAGCCTGTATTTCACTATATCTATATACAGCTACCTCTGCTATCTATAAAAAGCCAGCACAAGCGAGGTGTAGCACTGATGCTGCCGCTTTTCCCACACCACGCAGAGGTAGCATGTGTGAATCAGGCATTAGATGACAAGCATCTCTGTTATCTGTTTTTTTTAATCATGGTGGGGAAACAAACTGAGTAACAAACATTAGGAAATGACCTGGGTGTGAAATAGCTTTCTCCATTGTAGATTGTCCATTGCTAAACACAAGGCCACCCAATGCAGCAGAACTATCAGTCAAGTTCACCTGTCATAATTCACACCAAAATAATACGGCCCATATAGGAATTTCGTTTGTTTGAAATTCCATTGAAACAAATGTAATTTCACTTGTAAATGCTACATCAGCGCAGCATGTGAAACTTTTAATATAAATCACTCCAACCACTTTTAAAATGTCAGTTCCAGCTCATCGAACCACAGGACCACTAAATATAATGTAGCATGAAAACGTATTATGTAATACAAAAGTATTACTGCCATTTTGGACTTACTGGACTGAGTGTTTTGGAGAGAAGGGATCATTGCGATTAGACTATATTAGTATTAATATATTACTATATATATTAGACTATATATTTTTTTTATTTTTCCACATCATGCTGATCAGATTCAACAGTGATCAGATTTGCTCCACTGTAAAGTACTGCTGTTGCAAGTTGCTGCTTTCTCTCCTGTCTTCTCGATTCACAAGAACTGCTGTGGAAAGGCGTATACTTCCTGAATACACCCTTTTAACGGTCACAGGAGATGAAAGACAGGATGAAACATATCTTGTGAAACAGCTTGGGACCCATGCAGTACAATGTTTTTTAGCAGCTTGTTCATAGTGAACTTTAGCCTTTTGGTATGGCAAAACAATTGAAAAAGAAGAATAAACCTTCTCATAAACATTTCACAATTATTGCCACACCTGAAATTGCAGCTTTTGTGCACCTTCCTCTGGACAAGACAACAACATTGAGTCTTATAATGAGGTCGGAGATCACGTACGCTTAATGATGTGTACTGTGTTCGCATTAGAGTACGCTGTTATTCCAGCAGCTAAACGCTGAACAGTAGAGGAGCGAGATCTGCTTTACCTGCTCTGCTGGAGTGAAATAGCGATAGTATATTGATCATTTTTATGTAAGAGAACCATTTTGTATTGGACTCTACTGTTTGTCTGCTGATAAAGCATGCTGGAGGTGCAAGACTGCTTGGCTAGGCTTGATTGCCGTTATAGCGCCCCTTTCTGGGACTCTCAGAATGCAGGTTTCATTGTGCATTGTGACACATTTTTGAACGCTGAAAATCATATCTGCGTAGCTTAAAGGGTCTGCTTTTGCGTCCTTGCGCGAAGTATTGGGCCTTAGTAAAGGTGCACCGATCAATCGGCCAGTGACCAGAAACGGACGGTTTTCTGTATGATCGGCCATATATAAGCCTGGTATTCTATGCCAGTCAAATTTACTCTTTCACCACATGATGCTTTACATTGTCACACACACGCACAACTCAAAGACAACATGGAAGTTCTTCACAGTGAGCGAAAAAGACAACATGTTCGGGTAATAACACCAACAGCAATCTGAATAAGCTAGCAAAGGCAATAAGGCTAAAGCTAAAGCTTGTGAGAGTGCAAAGCCAGCTAAAGCCTCTGTTCTCTTTCTTCAGCAACAAAAAGACCAAAAGCATTGCAAAGACATCATGGTATTCATAGATGACCAGCCACTATCTGTAGACATGGATAGAGATTATAGTCGATACCTCTCAGCCACTGTGTTATTAGAACAGTTTAATGTCACATGTCATTGTGTATCATCTAGAATCCCAAGTTTACTAGGTGTACATAAGATTTTATCAGCTATTCAAACGCAATTTGCAGGTTTGGAAAATGTATTTCCTAGTTTCCAATATAGAAAAGAGTCCAGGTCAGGAAGAACTCTTCACAGTGAAGTACAATGGTGGATATGTGATCTGCTGTCTCTTGCTGTTAGACTTGAGTACCGTACTGCAAGCCGTAACCAGCTTTTGGTTAGTTTAGAATGATTTTTCATCGCATGGTAGTATAATGTCAAAATGCATACAGGATGGCAGGTCTGTAATTCCAACCGTAAGTAAATCTGATATATGAAAACAGGAGGGGAACAGATTACATCAAAAACAACATCTCACCATTCCATCCGAATTTCAGCAGAATGGATACAATTGGATAGAAACAGCATGCAAATCCATCTACTCAAGCCTGAAATTCCTCATTGATTACTATAGAATCAAATAAAACTACTAATATTTCTATGACTGGTCTATCAAACCTAACAATATCAATGGCCAGACCTGAAACCATAAACAGGATGTTGAACAATCCTTATGAATTGAGGCTTGATGACACTAAGAAGTTTTATACGGTAGGCAAGGAGTGTGCACCAAATGTCAACTCCAGTAAATTAATTACAACTTCACACCTTGACACTTCGTCATCATAACAATTACAATAGGGATTAAGGCTGCACAGTATATCGAGTTCAAGTCAATATAGTTTGATGGTTATGTTCTGTTCTGTTCTGTGACATCTGTTTCTTCTGTAAAGCGATGCAAGTGCAGTGAAGTCGTGCAGGATGCAGCGCAACCCCAACCTCTCACATGTGGCTTTGATTTTTCTCATTCAGCCTAAAAATGTGACTTCTTTACACACATACAGGCCCACCCTGTGGTGTACCCTTCAATACTTCACTCCCAAAGCATGTGCTAGGCAGTAGTGCCTGATAATCCTCACTGAGTTGCCAATGACTGTCACGAATAAGAGGTTTACAAGCAAACAATGGACCTACCATAGCGAGAGCTAGCTAGCAACACAACAGCCCAGAGCCCACTTAGTTAGCTTTAGCAACATGCTTTGCAACATAACTACTTGCAGACAGAAAGCAAGGATTACGACACCCGCTGTTCTTCTCTCCAAACTCTCTAGCACTGGTAGGTCACATGAATGTTCACTCTTGTCACTCTTGCTCTAGATTGGTCATTCTCTTTCAAATTTCAGTTGGCCGTGCAACTCAAGTCACTGGTAGTAGCAGAACCGACAACATGTAGTCTTATTTTCTTTGCTGGCATTTTCATAAACAGGAAGCTAGCTGGAGTGTAAGATATTCAGAAAGGTATTCAGGGGTCCCAGGATGGCTCACTAATGCAGAGTTGGCTTTCTGCTCACTTGCCATAACGGTGCTTCAATGGGAACAAAATGGTTAACAGTTCTTTTTCTGGAAATGCTCTTTTGGTAGGTCTTCCACATGATAACTGAGATCTTACACTCTCCTCCTCTTTGGTTGGGAGAATGAGTAACAGTTCACTCTTTCCACCAGTCTTTTGGGAAATCGGGCAATTTTTCAGATTTCCAAATATGTTACAGCATACTGTAAAGTTTTTCAGAGGTATGTTGGGCATAGTTACAGTTGCAAGACTATGAAGGGCCAATTGTGTGAACCAGTTTGCTACAGTGCCGCTCTGAGGCAGACCAGTGCTCCAGCTTTAGTTAGTCAAGAAAGACAGAAGCTTGCCGATTGTGGGTTAAGCAGCTAAACAATGACAGCATGACATCATAAAGCTTGCTTTCAGGGATCCCCAGAATTTAGATTTTGTGATTTTAGAGGTCCAAGAGGTTAATCGGGGTAGTTGACACCTTAACTAGCTGCCATGATGGGTCTTATGGGAACTATGGGTCTTTTGTAGCTTGTTAGCTAATAATGCTAATCTATAGCTACCTGCTATGTGTGGTGGATGCGTGACTGATGATTTACAGAGGCTGGAGCAGCACTGAAGACCAGAGCTTTTTACTGACAGTATTTTACTGACAGAAATCTGACAACTTAAAACAATCTCTAATTCAGCCTTAGTTTTAATGTGTGGCTCAGAGTAAAGTCTATGATAGTGGCTCCCAAACTCCTGGGAAATCAACGTGCATCGCGTGGGACCTCCAGGAATGCAACTGGTCTGGAACATATGACCATGTATAGAGATAGAAACTGCATGTGCTTCTGCAGTTTGTCAGGCGGGCACTAAGTGAACAGATGCCAACTCATATGATTTCAGCTGTGATTCGTATGAGGGCACAATGGATCCTGATGGTGCTGAGTCGTCACTTCACTCAAAACGGAAGTTAGGTTAATAGTCACGCATAACGGTGATGCAACAGTGCTTCATATGGACAAGCTACTTCCTGGTCTATTTGCAAAACAACAGCTGTGTTGTATGCTGTGAGGAACAGTTGTTTTTAGACTGTAATCATTTTTCATTTACTGTAATACAGTGATAATAATACATTGGCCACTCTCTGTGCAGCCTTCTCAACCCCCCTCCTCCCTGCCTCCAGAGCCAGCCTGATAATGCTATTAGTGGGGCGAGGGAGAGTGTGTGCATGGGAGAGAGAGAGAGAGAGAGAGAGATTGAGTGTTAATGATCACACAGCAGCTAGCTTCACAACCTTTGCCTCTTGACTCTGTAAAACCCATCAGGGAGGAAAGTGACTGTTTCTAATGGAAGCTTTAAACTTCCTGATCATATTTTACTTCTGACTGGATTCAAAATATGACAATCAGGCCCTCAACTGTACTACTGTCACCCAGACATGCTCTCTCCATGCTCTGCTTCAGCTCCAACAGACCCATACAGGAATTCTGGGCCTTTTCTCTCATCCTGTTCTAATTATCTAGAACTACGTAAAAACACAGACAACCCCCACTCCTCTTATTTATCTAGAACTACATAAACACATTACAATCCACACTGCTCTTATTTATCTAGAACTACATAAACACATTACAATCCACACTGCTCTTATTTATCTAGAACTACATAAACACATTACAATCCACACTGCTCTTATTTATCTAGAACTACATAAACACATTACAATCCACACTGCTCTTATTTATCTAGAACACAAATTGCACCAGATTCAGGAAGTTGCAAAAGGAATCTCAGCAGTCATGGCAGCATATTGCAATCTCAAAGAGCCTGGGGTTACAAAAGCAAGTCAGTTGTTTTCTTCTTATGACTGAAATAATTTCAAATACAGAACCAGGAAAGATTACACACGAACAACTACTGTGGATACTGTGTATCTGTGTCAAAACCATGCTCAATTACAAATGTTTACAAAAACACATTTCATTTAAACATACTCGAGTACATAAAAGTAGAAAGTTGTTTTAACCGATAAAAAGATGAATTGCACCAAATTTCTGCAGAACTATTCAGTGACTGAATGAAGGAGAATCCCTTTTTAATAGGGAATATTTTTGCATAATTCAGTTGCTGAGATGTAAACAAAATAATTAATTCAAAGACAAAGTCATCATTACCACAAATCATTACATTCCATATAATTCTAATTATTTATAGTTTCACAGGTTACTGGTGGACTGCAGTCCAGCACAGTTTGAAGATTTCTCTGCTAGACATAGATATAGCAATTAAATGTATATTTTTATTTTTCCTCAATAATGCATGAGTAGTTTTGGTGTGAGATGGTTCAGTAGTTGTTCTTTACAATGGTGGTGGTGATGGGAACCAGGGTTCTCCATGTCTACCACACACATATAGATACTTTATTTACTGTCTAAATCATCAGTGAACCTACACTGGTCTTCTGAGTGTTATATGGAATGTTGATGATGGGAAAATCTGGAAAACCTGGAAATAATATTAAGTTTTCTTTAGGGGACTATTTTACCTCACGAAACCCTGTATGTACATCTTTTAGTCAAACATCTTCTCCAAACTATCATAAACAGCATCTCAGGCGGCGTATTCATAACCATTTCATGCAGCAACTTTCTGTGAGGGAGCTTTTAGAGGTGGACGTCTGGTTAACTTCACCACCACTGGGAACAAGTTCAAGTTTCTCTAGAACTGATCGTTTCACACCAAGCAACTATGGAGGGCAGAATGTTAATAAAACCAGTGTCCATTTAATGCTAGGCATTTGAGTGTATTTGATACGGTGGGTTTGACTGTATCAAATCTGTAAGATAATGAAGTTTGGCCTTTATAGAAACAGTCACAGTATGAGGTTTGCATGTAGATTTTTATTAAAGGGTTTAATGCATACACAAAGTGGGTTGACTACAGGAACTGAGACACATTTCAGTAACACAAACAAAACATTTACATTCATGCCCTTCAAAACACACCTGCACACACACACATACACTCCCACTCTGAAGACCATATACTAGCAGGGTACACTGATCTGAGTCCCGATACTGAAAGATGTTTCCACAGAAAAAAAGGAAAACACATTTAAAGAAAGTCAGAGAAAGTAAAAAGCGATGAGGAACACTGGATTGTCAGACGCAAACCATGCTGGGAATTCACTGGTTAAGAAATATACCCACAGCACCCTTAATTCTCAGTTCACAAGGATGACTTGGCTGATTGGCTGCTTGATAATCGCTGATAGTCTTTTGCTTGAGTGCAAATACTCGGCTTGGTCAGCCTTTGGTGTATTATGGCCGTCCTACAGTAACCCGTTTCTGGAAATGTAGGCTGTCTGAAAGACAGAAAGTCTAAAAATACACTAGCATTGAGCTCACAGTTCACAGAAGGGCACATATCGTATATAGTACGGATTACTCTTCATTACATACACTCCTGCTTGCCTGCAGGGCTGACCTGTATGAAATGACATTTGATTTAGAAATGTGCCCAGAAACAAGAAAGAAACAAAAGAAATTCACAGTATTAGACTTCAAGTGTTCGTAACTCAAAGGTGTGCCATTATTCAGAATATCTTTGTCGTCACAGTATCTTATAACAGTACATATAATTCTGTATATTTGTCTTGTGTAATCTGAGGATGATTGATTTTTGTCTTTCTAAAGTTCTTATCTGTACTTTTTAAAAACAATTTCACTGGACTTGTCCTTTTTAAGGTTCTTCATTCAATCTATAAACCCTCTGAATTCATGGATTAATATCTCGTTCTCTCTGGCCGTGGGCGAAAGCTCAGACAGCAAAACCTCAGAGTAGGGGAGAGAGGAACACCACATAAAGGAGCCTGAAACATAACATAAACTTTTCATGTAATAAAACAGGTTCAAAGCCTGTTCTGTCTTACAGAAATTATTTTTTTTTAAATGCAGAGTTGTGTGTATAAGTGACAGACATTTTATTTTCATCTTCCTTTTTGTGGCTGTCTAGACGCACGTAAATAACTCACAGTGATAGCTAGCCAGGCGGAAGTACAGGCTCTGCTGGGTGAGGTTAGTTTAACACACGGTTCCAACTAAGACCCCCAAATAAACAACATGGGAAGTTTAAACCTCTCCATGTAAATTCAAAACAGTTTTTATGCACAGGTTTATCAGTAATATTCTACAGACATCGAACACATTTACATTCCCTGTTACTCATATAAGTTCTAGTCAAAAATAAATGTACCATGCTTTACATAATCTCTTTTCACTAATGATAATAAAGGTATATATTTTTATTTTATATATATATATATATAATTTTTGTATTTTTGTTTGGAAAGTTGGCCAAATAACTGAACCGAACTGAATTAATTTACATCAATTTTCGTGACCATATCACTTCCTGTCTGTTAAAGGAGCAATTTGTTTAAAGATTTGTAGTTTCCAAAATTAACTAAAATTTTCAACAGAATGTGAAGAAATAACGTCTATGTATGGTGTTACAAAGATATCAACTGAAGTTAGCATGCTAACTAGCTATACCCAGCCCATCCTGTCTCGTAATGTCACTTTGTACCTGAAGAGGTGATAGTGAGTCACTGTAACGTGGAGTGGAATCAGAAACAGTATCAGAGTATGAAGTTTGCATGTAGATTTTTTTTCCAACACAAGATGATGAAGAACTTTTGCAGCTGCACCTCATCACCTGTATATCACCGGTATATCACCTGTGTATCACCAGTATATCACCTGTATACACCTTGTACTGACTGCCAACTGTTGTACTCTGTCTATATCATCAGTATTAGGTAACTGCCAAGATCATCAGTATTTATGTAGCTGGTATAAGAGAACAGTAACTGTCCAATGTCTATAAAATATCTGTGCAATATCTTCAGTAAATGTGCAATATATACCTGTGCAATTACACAGGTAAATTAGTTTATTTGTATAGTTTTTTATTTTTTGCCTAACAATTTAAATTATTATTATTTGTAATTTGTATTTTGTATAACTTGCACTTTTTTCTACCTCCTGCTCTGTATCTGTTTCCTGTATATTTTGCTGTAAGGATGCAAATTTCCTCGTGTGACAATAAAAGGCTATCTTGTCTTAAGTGCTGCTGCCCCGACGGCACATTCTAACGTCTTATCAGTCATGTAGAAGGTGCTGCTCCCGGTTAGATCATTTAAGGGCAGGTAGACAATGAAAGGAGCAGTACACACAATAATCACCACCACCATCGCTGCCTGCTGCTGCCCTCTCCTGGCAAGAAACCACATTCAGGAAAGAAGTAGAAGAAGAGTTAACAGAAGAGGTAACATTGTTTTCCATCTCTGGAGATGCTCTTTTTTGAACACTGATCGTTTCTTCTAGACTGGTATAGAGTGAAGAGGGAGGGGAAGGAGGTCGATGTATTTTCAGGTGATGTGGCAGCCCTTTCGTGTGGAGTATGGTTGTGGTATCTTACAAATTGCTCCTTTAATCTGTGGGGTAAGCAGTAATATTTTCACTTAGGGTGTTTTCATGCTTGTCCTGAATACCTGAATCTGCACCCAATAATGTCACATAATAAGTCATTGAGTCATAAGTAATGAGTCATTATCGCTGGGTTGCTTTCAAATACAAGAATTCCGTCAAACTGTGTATTGCACAATTCCATACATCACTTTTCTGCGTGAAGCCTTTCCAAAATGCCATCAGCTTCAGCCGTTTGCTCATTTTTATTATTTTCGTTGGCTACAACATTCAAGCAACAAAGAACAGCACTTTCTGCCTACAACAACTGTTTTCCTTGCCATCTTGAAATGTAAAAAGAGAAGTACTGGGAAATAAGCTGAAGCAGTCACATTACAAAATTAACCGATCATGCAACCCCACACCAGAGTTGGTCTAATTTGTAGTAGAGATGTGCAGGCTGCTTGTACAAAAAAAAAAATCTGATTTTGGTCCAAAACATGTACAAAATATTTCTCAAAAGAATAAAATGAGTTGTGCCCACTCTCCCCTAAACTGCATCAAAAACGTGGAAATTAAATATGAGTATGATTTGGAAACAATATAACATAATAACGCCAATTCAGTGTTCATTTTTAATTCTATGTTTGCGAAACATTTGCTTTTGAAAGGAGCACCTGGAAAAAATAAACTATTGTTAATAAATGAAGGAAATATCCTCTGTGCTGCCATCCAATCAGCCATGCTGTTAATGATGTCATTACGAACTGGTTGTTGCTGTTTACAGGCTCTCTATAATTGGTGTAAAGCACACTGTGACATGATTTATCATGTTAGTGATTATATATCATCATACTACCCACCTTTAACTCGAACCTTGTGATCATGGCAGCATGTTGTTTGAGGAGAGTTCTAATACTCCGTTAGTGGATGAATCTAGATGGCTATGGTCTAGAGTGCTGAAACTTTTAGAGTGCTGAAAGTTTTAAACACTGTACCTAAAACGCTCTGTATAGAGCAGACAGTGATAACGGCCTAGCTTTCGCCCACGGCTTCTCTCAAGCTTCTTTCTCCACTTCTTTCTCCTATAACGTTCGAGTCAGACGTTATCGCTTCCACTTCATCCTCACTGTTCCCTTCATCCTCACTGCAGCCGGGCCCAGTACTGCCCCAGGTTCTGCCCCATGTTCTGCTCATTACCTGGGACCTGGACAGGTACTGAAACACCAGGAGAGATCAAACCTGCAGCAGGGAGCAATGCAATGTTAATCATATGAAAGGATGTAAGGTGTATTTTTCCTGAACACACAGAAATCAGTCCCTTCAATGGCCCATAATCTGCTATGTTTTGTCTGTATTCTGCATTTTTGTCTGAAGTTCACCACACATTTAGTCATTCACAATTTTCCAATCTCTCTTTATCCCTTTACATAGGCCCTTTCTATCACTGTGCCTTTAAGACTGATGTAAATGTACTCTGTTCTGATGGGCTGCCCAGTATTATGCCTCATTCTAAAAGCAGTCCAGGCTGAAACGTGAACAAACTATTGTATCTAGATATCCTCGGGGCCTCATCTGAAAATAAAAATTCAGGTTGTTGAATAAGGAGGGCTCAGCACACACAACTTCCACTCTAGTTACTCTGCTGCAGACTGTCTGCGGTTAACAACACCCATCATGACTTCAGATGGATAGGGATAGACTTATATGAGCTGTATTAGTGGGCATATAGAATGGACCATGATGAATCAAAAGGCTTTTGGAGTGTAAAATGGAGTGTATGCTATGGAGGCGACTGATGTTGTTTTGAGACTGTAACCATATCCATACACTACATTAAACTCTTTTATTTAATAGCAAGTAAACCTATTAACAGTATGTTAGAGAGGCAGCTATAGAACTGGAGGGCCATGGCACTTCCATATTCAGTGTTTTAACAAACTGCACTACTTGGCAGAAGTAGCGTTTGGTATTATTAATAAATGATACAACAAATTAATAATGCATTAAATTATTAACTGATCACTGGTAAACTGGTATTTCATATTGTACTTTGTTGCTGTTTCATAAAAGCAGTAAACCACTCAAAATGGCGTTACAGTAATTTTACCATATTTGTGTGGTTAACTGCGAAATACTGCTGTAATTCAGGTGAATCATGTGTGATAGAGCTGAGAAACTCTAAACCCAGGAGTGAACGTACCTGTGCTGGCGCTGGCTGTGGGAGGAGGAGGGAGGTGGGGCGAGGGGTATGATGAAGCCTCAAAAGATCGAGGAGCGGATGGGGATGGGGGGAGCATGCATGAATAAGAGGGGGTGGACTGAGGAGGAGCTGACTAAATATAAGTCAAATCCATCCAAACACGAATGCAGTTTAAACATAAACAGGGTGGATATGAAGAAATCAGGGGAAGTGGGGAAGAGAAGAGAATAATATAACTGCATACAGTGTGTCTTCACCGCATGACATTCAAAGCAATACTAAATTAATCTCACTGTCAATTATACTCATATCCACTAGAGGGCAGAACTAATGCGCTTTTGAGTCACTGAGGGATGGAGGCTAAAAAAAAATCATCCTTCTCTCAAATCACTCAACAAATATGCACGGTGTAATTATGCACATTAAGTTGCAAAACGTTTCCAAACATCTGTGATGAAAGGTACTTTTTTTGTTTTTCAAGTAAAAAATAAAAAATACCAAAATGTTTTGTGTCAGTTCTGCTCAGAGAGAAACTAGCAAGTAAATAGTTCTGTTTTTGTTATGGGTGCATTGTTTGTGTTGAGCTGAGGGTCTAACAGACAAATAAAGAAGGTAGAAAGGTTTAAAATATATAATAACCTGCTATATTTGTCATTAACATTTAATATAAAAAATATAACTGAAAAAAATATAACTGAAAGTGAAATAAGAATTTCTGATAGAGTAATAAAGTACAGTAATATAGAAAGTCATAATATATATCATAATATAGATTATATATATAAAAATCTGTGTTTTTTCTGTCATTGAGTGAGAAGGTGGATTCAACATGGGCCAACTTTGGCCCCACATGGAGTCAAAAAAATAAAAGGGATAATTAAAAGTTTTCTGCATAATTTAACCATAAATACGTATATTCATTCTGATTGTTTTGATATTGAATAATCAACGAACTTGCAGGATCAGAACTGACTATAATGGTTACGAAAGGAACCAGACACCTGAAAAGTTTAATAACTCTAAAAAAGCTAATTCTCAGTAATGTATGTATATATTTGTATAAATATGTTTATGAATAGGTTGTCCTATGATATAAAACTCATTCATGACAGCAAGGTAAATATAAGACACTGTAATATAAAAATAGTTATAACAGTATAAAATGTCTGGTTTTGTTATTATCAGAATTACATATACAAACTCACAATATACGTGTAGGTTCAGTGGTGGGTTTGGATACTAAAACAACGGGACATCGCAACTTCAGCAATGTCATTATTCAGAGTTACTGAAAAATCAGTGAAATTCCTCTTCAACTAAACATCACCGACATGATCATTTTGTTAAATTACATATGTTACAATGTGTACTGAATTCATAGGGCAGTTCTACACTTCTTCCTGATTTCAGAATGATATCTTTAATCTTTATTGAGAATGGTCCCCTACCTGGACTCCGGAATAGAGAGACAAGGAGCTGTAGCTAGGGAGAGTGGTCTCGGTATGACCTAGCATGGACCCTGGAGACACACACAGAAGATAGATATTACTGTAATACAGATTTTGTTTCATACATGCATCCATCCTACTGAGATGCATGCACTGCCGGACCCACCTGCGCTGTTGCCCTGCTGCTGATGATAGACGGCCGGGTTAAAGGATGTAGTCAGCGGAGTGTGTGTTTGGCTGCAGGAAGTTCCGCCCCCTGACTTCCTCTGGTTCCGCAGCTTTTCCTCTCGCCTCCATTTGGCTCTTCGGTTGGAGAACCACACCTGTCAATCAATCAGGTTGTGCAGAGGTGCATGGATGTGGCAGATGAAACTGATGAACTGTCATGTCTGCTTTACTGTGTTTATGAAGTAAACACTGCGTATGGGAGAGCAGAAGGGTTTCCCCCAATAACACACTGACTCAGCTGGAATTGGGTGAAGTCTAGCTTTGGTCTACAGCATAAGCCTGAAACAGTTCATATCACACTGTAAGACCCTGTAAGTATGAGCTTTTGGACTTCAGTGCCAGTAAAACAACAATGCTATGACTCAACTAAGAATAATGGCTGAGGTATATTATTATTTTAGGTACCAAGGCAGGCGTAGACAGTGCCTATTGCCTGGTACACATGGTCATACCAGTTTACCTTCTGTCCACTAAAAACCCAGAGCCTGTGGCCCATGTTTTGCATTCTTCTTCCCCTTTAACAAACCAGTCTGGTTGGACAGAGAACTAAGCAGTTTATTGTAGCCACTACAATGGAGACTGTGAAACCTACCCCCCCGCCCCAAGTTGGTATTCTTGACATCATAGATTCTGTTCCATTGGATGAAGTTCGTCACTATCTCTGTACAGAATAAAAGCTTGAATAAAATAATGTTTAATAAGCTGACATTACACTAAAATGCTCTCACTGCAGCAGCTAAACAGAACCTAATGACATAACAGACACTGGATATTGTCAGGACCAACCAGACTGGCAATATAAACCACTATGGTTCACACAATGGTAATGTTTTTATTAACATACATTTTTTAATAAATATTTCCTTTTTTAAAGCAACAACTGACTGTTATTTTTGCTGCTGTCTACCCTTATACTCATGAGTCATGGGTGAAAAAGTGTATAGAAATACTTGGGGTCCAAATAAAGATCTTAGGAGTTACAGGATCCAGTGTGATCACCACAACTGTACTTACGCTACTAAGGCTATGTGAGATGGTACTGACAGAAAGAGACTGGCCTAAAGACTAGGACATAAAATCTGTAGGTAGGAACAATTAAAAATGAATAAGAAATGCATCAATGAAACCTACATGCTACACAGAAGTTCATGTCCAACCGGACCTGAAAAATTATCTACTTACTGTCCACTTTATTAGAAACTCCTTTCAAGTTGATGGCAAGTCTGAACAATTACACCATTTCTGAAACAAATTCACAATTTCAAATAGTGTAAGAGCTACATTTTAGTTATATAAACACCATTAACATTCACATCACCACTAACACCTAAATCACCACTAACATCTAAATCAACACCAACATTCAAATCACCACTAACACTTAATTAACCACTAACACTTAAATAACCACCAAAAATTACACCATTGACACTTGCACCACTACCACTTGAACGCCACTCACAATTAAATAACCACTTACGCTTAAATCACCATTACCACTAATACCTAAATCACCACTAACACTTACAGCACCATTAACACTTAAAAACCATTAACACTTAAATCACCACCAACATTCAAATGACCACTAACACTATAACACCACTAATACTTAAACACCACTAATATTCCAGCACCACTAACACTGCAACGCTACTTACACTTAAATAACCACTTACACTTACATCGCCACCAACACCAAAACACCACTTAAATTCTATCAAGAAGGTGGTGAACAGAAGGTTTACTTTGACCGCAGATGAAGGTTCACGGGCCATGCTTGCTCACTCAATTGCATGCTCGCATTTCTTGCATTTTTACTTATGAATAACTTCTTGTGGTACTTGATAAAGGCTCTTCGTTTCTTGGTTAGATCACTTTGAGCAACCATAAACATTTTGAGAGTTTTTGCTTCTTATGTCAAAAATCACTTCCCGCCCTCCATCTGCTGTTTGCTCCACAGCTGTGCAGTGACTTGACGCCACTGCTAACAACCTACTGTACAGGTATACAGTGAACATATAAGGGAGATGGGGCTCATGAAGTGGACAATGAGTGCAGGTACAAGTGAGGGGTTTCTAATAAACTGGACAGTTATTGTAGGCATTTATCAGTTATGGTTTTACCGCACATCCTATTGTAAAAGAAACATCTGAATGGAAGTACTTACTTGTATCCGTGCTTCTGGTAGGTCGATTTTGTTAGCTAACCGCTCTCTGGCAAAGACATCAGGGTAGTGTGTCCTTTCAAATTCTGTGAGATAAAGCAAATACCCATAACTTTAAGTAGCAAATAATCTAGTTCTCAAAAGACACACACTGCATAACCCTAATCAAAAGCAGCCTTTCAAAAACACTGCTACGTGCTACAGAACCTTAAGATGCCCTTGTCCTTTGTCTTCCATTATTCATCAATGTCCCGTCATTATTTCCGTCATGTAGTCACCCTCTCCTTCTCCGCCTTCAGTCTTCCTCCACGAGGCCACTAATTAGCAGGGCTTTAACCCAGACATAAATTGAGTAATCAGGGGGGCGATCTGGGTTGTGTGTGATGATTGTGGCAGCGCTGTGCAGTGATGTAGTCTTTAGAAGTGTGTGTGTGTGTGTGTGTGTGTGTGAGAAGTGCTGGCAGGATTTAGTAGGTCAGTCAGGGAGACGCGGTGTGTGTGCGAGTGGTGCAGACGACAACGCCATTTGAAATCTGTTAACGCTATATCACCCCGAATAACACACAACAACACAGCAATCCCTCCACTCTCCGCTTTGGTACTCACAATCAAGATGAACTCAAATCAATCAATTAAATCTCTTATATACGCAATATATATAATATATATATATATATATATATATATATATATATATATATATTAGGGCTGTACCTGACTCAGAATTTTGTCTGTCGAATCGGATTCGCCTGTCCTGACCGACGATTCGACTATTCGTTCATGTGTTTTCTCCATATACATTATCTAGTAATCAGTAAATCAATTTGCATACGTTTCAGATCTGATGTCCTCATTTAGAAAGTCAGCAGAGTCACAGGATCATATTACTGAACTAAAAGAGACGTGGCATATGATGAACGATCTGGAGCCTGATTTAATTACAGAATATAGCGTCCGGCAGCGAGCACGTATTTATGCTAAA
>CM067491.1:28040845-28061132 GCA_034552555.1 Semaprochilodus insignis | reverse complement strand
CATATATATATATATATATATACACACTTAGTATATTTCTACTTGGTACACTAAAGTACTACTGAGGTAAAATCTACTTGTAATTATTACACTTGTAATATATACATTTTGCACGTATTTAGCACACAAAACAACAATGTACTTGAAATGTACCAGCTGGTATTAAAGTACATTTCTAGTACATTAAAATACTTAATTATATACTTAATTTTTACCTGGGTTTACATCCCTTTACACCGTTGGGGCAGCAGCGCTACTTCTTCATCCGCTCATGTTGGACTGATTCCACTCCTACAGCACTACAGTGACTCACTATCAGCTCTTCAGTGACAAAGGGCTGGGGCTAGCTGGTTAGCATGCTAACTTAAATAGATATCTCTGCTAAAAATTTTGGTTAATTTTGGAATGTTTTAAACTAAAAATCTTACATATTGCTCCTTTAATTATAGCATACCCAAGCTGTTACACATAACAGACAGAGGACACAGTGCTGTATGACATCTTTTACACATTCACAAAAAAGTTTTTGTGATTAATAGTTACAAAACTGACGTTTGACAGTCCAACCCTGCGAACAGCGATTAGTGGTGAGTTTAGTCTGATATATTCCAACTCTATATTCCCCATCACAAGTTCAGTTTGATGGGATGGTTCTTCTCAGCATATTTTGGACCAATAAATAAATGCAAAAATTGATTTATTAACATGTAAAATTCAAACTTAAAACAATATGCTTATTTGACATTGATCTTGTGGAACGGCTCATAAAAGCTTCATATTATGTGAAAGCCTTAAAATGGCCTTCACACTTGCACATCTTAGTTACAAAAATCGGTTTGGTACAAAGATCCAACATCCTCCAACAAACCTGAACACTTGACAGGGGCTAAATCAGTTTCTGATTTTCCTACCTTGAGGTAACGTTACAGAGTGAAGCCAGTGGGTTAGTACAACACCCCTCAGAAGCTAACGCTAACTTAGCTTACATGGCTAGGAAAGTTAGCTACACAAGTATTTCCGAGTAAACCCATAATTAGTGATTAACTAGCCTACAAATTTACCTGAACTTCACTCGTTATTACACTTCCTTGCTCCAAACACCCAAGAATATATGCTAACCGGTCGTTTTTAACCTACCTCAGTGTGGAGAACCGCCTGAGGGGAATCTTTGTTAGCCTGGGTGGCTAAATTCAGGTAGAGGTAACGTCATCCGACCTTTAATAAAACTAAAATTCCGGGTTTAAAAGGAGGTTCATGTTTATTACGAGCTCCTGATCATTTCCCAGACTTATATTCACGAGTGGATTAATGTGTTTCAGAACACTGAGAACTGTGAGAAGACGGACCTTTTCCCTATGTAGCTGTAGCTGCTCTACAGGGCTCCGACTGAACGGTTTAGTTTTCCGTTAAATCCATTGAAATTTGAAATAACTGTGATTGTGCGCGCGAGCAGCAGCAGCAGCAGCACCACCACTCACGCGCCGCATTAAAGGGCCCATATCTTCCGCTTTCTACAGAACTTCTGTGGGGCCTGGTTTAAATACGATATACATAATAATTAAATTACTATACTAAGGACATATACATCTGTATTGAGACCACAAATTAATATACTGAGTCCACATATCACTGTTTTGAGGGCACTTATTACTGTATCAGACCACATATTATTATACTGAGACCACAAAATACAGTATTGAGGTCGCATATTAATATATTGAAGCTACAAGTTATGAGACACTTCATTTATGGTGTCAATATATTTATTTATGATTATTCATGATTTTATTTTTTATTGGCTCCAGCTAAATCACACCTTTATTTTTAAAGGAGAATTCCACTGATATATATTTTAAATATTAATTGAATCATTAATTATTAATACATTAAGTATTGAGTGTTGTTTTTTTTTTTTTTTAAACAGCGAGCCACTCTGAACGACTCTTGTTTACATCTAAACAATTGAATTTAAAAAGCAGTGGAGTTCCTCTTTCAGTCTAGTGGTTCTTGAGGGGAACGGTTCTATAGAGCTACTAGCTGGAGAACTGTATGACTAAGTTAAGACTGCAGCTTTAGGCCAAGGTGTAAATGTGGAACCTGCTACGCTGTGTTGTCCACAAGTCTGCAGACTCCAGCAGTTCCTCTGGTATTAATGGGGAGTTTGTTCCTACTTCTCTCTTTTGGGAAGGCATTACACTAGATGTTGGAACATTGCTGTGAGGATTTGATTGCACTCATCATTCCCAAGAGCATTCACAAGAGGTCAGGTACTGATGTTGGATGGTCCAATCTGGATTACAGACTCAATTTTACTGTATTATCATTAATACACCAAATGTATGTCTATAACACATCATCGTAAATACAACCGTGCAAAACAACAGCTCTGCTGAGCTCAGGGGAGCTGTGTGAGGTGAACATGAGAGCCGATGGAGATAATAATGGGGATAAGTAGCAGAGGCTGAGAACATGAAGAGAAGAACCGAGCTCCAAACGAGAGTATAAATAACCCCTGCTAAAAAGAAGAGGAGGAGGGGTAGGGGAGAGGAAACGGGGGGATGCCAGCTTCTTTTATTTCCAGTTGATGAGACTTTGCACTCCTATGTCTCACAACACACACACACACACGTTCCAGCGCTTGCTCTATCCCTCCCTCTCTCTCTCTCTCTCGTGCTTTTGTTTGGGTGGCCATTTGGTGAAATGCAACAAAATAGAGTCTCATATATTGCAGACCCACTGCTGGCTGGTCTGGCCGTGGACACACCGGAGGCATGGCCACACACGAAGCCTACTGGGAGATTGCCGAACACACAGTGGGAGAGGCTTGTACACAGCTGGGAATAGTCTAAGTGATGTGTATAAGTATTGTTTGTAATGTTGCACTGTGCCAGGTTTGAGGGGATCCATGCTGCCTGCCAGGTACGGGAGGTGGGCAGCTGGTGGCGACCTGGCCTGTTTTCTGGGCATTCAGACGGTGCTAAGTGGGCTGTGCTCATAAAACAGGTTCAGAGTGCAAATGTTTCCCATGCAATGTTTCCCAAGTCATCACATGGGTGTCAGAAGTGGGATGACGCCCCCCAGTGGAACTCCAGTACAAGGAACTTCAAGGCAGGAGAAGACTGTGACAATGGGGACACCTCTGCAAGGCTTTATGGGGGAAAAGGCCAGTGCTCGGTCTTCCCCTCTCTCTCGTGCTTTTGTTTGGGTGGCCATTTGGTGAAATGCAACAAAATTGAGTCTTATATACTGCAGACCCACTGCTGGCCAGTTTGGCCGTGGACACACCGGAGCCATGGCCACACACGGAGCCCCCGAACACACAGTGGGAGAGGCTTAAAACCATGTACACAGTTGGGAATAGTCTAAGTGATGTGTATATGTGTTGTTTGTAATGTTGGACTGTCCCAGGTTTTGGGGGCAGGAGGGTGTGTGTTATGTTTGCTGCCTGCCAGGTGCAGGAGGTGGGCAGCTGGTGGCGACCTGCCCTGTTTTCTGGCCACTAAGGCGGTACTGAGTGCGCTGTGTCCAGTAAAGAGGTTCAGAGTGCAACGTTTCCTATGCAGTGTTTCCCAAGTTATCACATTGGTGTCAGAAGTGTGATGGCGCCCCCCAGTGGAACTCCAGTACAACGAACTTCGAATTCAGAAAGGGGCTTAGAAAGGCTTAGTGACTAAGTCTCAAGGTCGGAGGCAATGAGGCACATGCAGTAGTGGTTGGTGAGACAGCAGTGCAGAGAAGGAGGACACTGCACCGGGCAGCACCATGAGCATGGGCCGGTAGGTAAACGAATGCCAGCAAGGTTCAGTGGCGCCCCCAAGCTGTGAGTCTGTGGGACTCATTGCCCTTGCCATTGCAGACTTTCTAGTACCCCCAGTGCACACAGAGCGAGGCCCATCAAGTGTCTTGAACAGCTACACATCCTTTCAGACCTCCATAGCATTGAGGTGTCTCCTCACAGTGGAAGGAGATCTGCTCCAGTCCACTACAGCGTCTGAGAAACTGACCTGCATGAGCAAACATCTCACTTAGTGCCAGACATGCTGTGTGGATGAGGTTTGGTTTGGACTGCTGCTCTTTACGTGTGTGTGTGTGTGTGTGACAATCCGCTCATGCATATGTGTGTGTGTGTGTGTGAGCACAGGCCTGTGTTTGTGTGTGTGACAACCCGCTCATGCATATGTGTGTGTGTGTGTGTGAGCACAGGCCTGTGTGTGTGTGTGTGTGTGTGTGTGTGTGTGTGTGTGTGTGTGTGTGTGCGTGCAGCTCTAGGGCATATTTTTTCTGTATCTTGTTAGTTCATTCCTGTCACCATCTCTTTCTCTCTCTCTCTCTCTCTCTCTCTCTCTCTCTCTCTAGCCTTCCCTCTTTCTTCCTCTCTTTCTTTCTCTCTTTCTCTCCCTTTCTCCCCCTCTCTTTTCTCTCTCTCTCTTTCCCTTTCTCCCCTCACTCTTTTCTCTCTCTCTTTCCCTTTCTCCCTCTCTTTTCTCTGTCTCCCTTTCTCCCCCCTCTTTCTTTTCTCTCTCTGTTATTTCTACCTCTCTCTTTATCTCTCTCTTTCTTTCTATGTCCCTCTCTATCTCTCTGTCTATCTGTCTTCCTCTCTCTCTCTCTCTCTCTCTTTCTCTCTCTTTCTCTCACTCACTCTCTCTCTCCCTCTCTCTCCCCCTTTCTTTTCTTTCTGTCTGCTCCACCTCTCTCTTTATCTTTATCTTTCTTTTATGTCCCGCTCTCTGTGTCCGTCTATCTGTCTTCCCCTCTCTTCTCTCCCTCTGTCTCCTCTCTGTCTCCATCCCTCTCTTTTGATGTTTCTCTCTTATCTGTCTTTGATTCTACCCGGCTATTTGTTCCATCTCTCCCTCTCTCACCATCTCTCTCTCTCTCTCTCTCTCTCTCTCCATCCCCCTCTCCCTCTTTTTTTAGTGCTTGGGGAGAGAGTGAGAGTGAGAGGGAGGGTGGTGTTGGTGTGGGGGTAAGGGTGGTCACTATAGCAACAATGCCAGGACAAATTTCCATCAGGTCTATAAAGCAGAGACGAGTAGGAATGGCTCATCAGCACGCTGGGCGGTGGACAGGGGCAGTTCCTCCACCTTTTCTCTCTAAGACACCGCAGGTGTGGTGGTGCATGCGCTTTGAGGCTCAATTTCTGATGCTGATATTAAAATCTGATCCAATTTTAAATAAGTCACAAAACAATATTCTCAACTCCTGAAATGCAGGAGTGCTTGGGAGTGTTGACAACATAAGCCCCACCCCCTCGCCCACCCAGATTATTTTCATAGGCTGCACACTAGTTTTGGTCTTTGATGGTGGTTTCCACGAAGGATGAAGTACAGTTTAGGGATGGGCAATACTTTCCTTTTGATCCGATACTGAGTAATACATATATATATATATATATATATATATATATATATATACATATATATATATATATATGCATTATATTTATATACATTTATATACGTATTACATTCTATATATATATAAACTACTGACTACTGTATGTAAAGCTATTAAAAGTAAATGTATGTATATATATATGCATTTCAGTAAGAACTTAACGTAACATGACCAAATGAAAGAAGCGTGAGTCCACCAATCAGGGTACAGCAGTCACTTGTTTTGACCTGTTGGACAGAGCTTGGTTCTAGCTAATGGAACCTGTTCTCCTTCAGTGTTCTGTGCTGATGATGATTGTAATAGACGTCAGTGTCAGACTAATTACTGATCTTCTATTAAAGACTGGTGGACTGAGAGACACTAGAGTCTCTTCACCTACACTGAGCTGATTAAGAGTCTTGTTCCAGAAATGATAATAGGACATTAGAGCCATAATAAATCATGCTCCTGTTACTCTCCATACTTAAGTACATTTGAAGATACATACTTTAGTACTGTTACTCCAGTGGAGATCTAAAGGGAGGAACTGACACTGGAGGAGGAGTTTACACTGGGGATCTCTACTGTAACTCTGTGTACTTCGTCCAGCACTGCTAACAACCAACTGGAGCATGCTTAGACTACAACTGAACAAAGTATCTAGCACTTCCAGAAGCCAAAACATGGTTGGTATATTATGACTACATGTTGGTAGTTAATCGAACCTATAAGGCCTTCAGTCCAGCTCCTGAAGTCCTGACCAATGGGAGAGCTCGCTCAGCTGTGTCTACCTACATACCACATAGCTAAACCACAGGTGTAAACACGATACAAGTGGTGTAAAGACAATAAACGCGAGACCCTCTGACGAGAGCGCGGGCCATATTTCACATATCTCATCTATCGGAAGTTCAACTTATTTGGCTTCCTCCACCACTTTCTCCATCCCTCTTTCCCATCTTTCGCTCCTCTTTTCACTATTGTGTTGCCTCGGGCGACACTGTGGTGCTTCCTCCCTCCCCCTCTCTCCCTCCCTCCATCCCGAGTCCCTGTCACCTTCAATTGTGCTGTGAGAGAAGACACAGTGCCTGTGGCAAAGGGAGAGAGAGAGAGAGACAGAGCGAGAGAGACAAAGAGAGAGAGAGGAAGACATGCTAACAAAACAGGCTAAGCTAACCTAACAGGTGTACTACAGTCAAGCAAAATCAATAAGGGAGCTCCAAAGCAGGAGCGGGCAAGAAGACAGGAGAAAGCAAAGGGAGCGAGGATGAGGCTGGAGGTGACTCAGGCCCGGGAAGGCACACATAAAGACCCAGGTTGTCCTCCTGGGGTGAAACAGCGGGCGAAAATGTTCCACTAGCAGCGAGTGCGCTCCAACATGATATGACAAGCCTGCTTGAATCATGGGCGCGTCATGTGCGAGCCGGCTCCGTTACGTAAGGCACTCTTTTGTCAAATCAGCATACGAGGAGGAAGACGTGCTCACACGCCGAAAGGGACGTCTACAGTTATGAGGGATGTGGGTCAATGCTGATTGGTATTAGCACTTTCACCACCAGAGGAGCACACGGTGAACCTGCGAGCAGATACTAATGTGCTGACCAGTTTTACTGACAGTGTAATATTCACAGATGTCTTCATAAGAATGTGCCGATATGGGAATCATGGGCCGATCCGATTTTTCACATGCATAGCTGACAATTCTGATACTTCAACATTAACACAAATTCTATATATACAGTATATATGAATTAACTAGGGTTAATTAGGTATCTCCAATACACCATGAAGATAACTTCCCATGTACACTAGAACATCTGACTGGAGTAGAACACCATCCGGGTATCTCCAGTACACCATGAAGATAGCGCCCCCTGTACACTAGAACATCTGACAGGAGTAGAACACCATCCGGGTATCTCCAGTACACCATGAAGATAGCGCCCCCTGTACACTAGAACATCTGACTGGAGTAGAACATCATCCGGGTATCTCCAGTACACCATGAAGACAGCTCCCCCTGTACACTAGAACATCTGACTGGAGTAGAACACCATCCGGGTATCTCCAGTACACCATGAAGATAGCTCCCCCTGTACACTAGAACATCTGACTGGAGTAGAACACCATCCGGGTATCTCCAGTACACCATGAAGATAGCTCCCCGATGTACACCAGAACATCTGACTGGAGTAGAACACCATCCGGGTATCTCCGGTACACCATGAAGATAGCTCCCCCTGTACACTAGAACATCTGACAGGAGTAGAACACCATCCGGTATCTCCAGTACACCATGAACAGTACAGATCTTCAGTTTGGTCACATACTACATGCTACTTTTAGGCACATTCAGTACATGAGTAGTATGTAGTATGCCATTTCAAATACAGCCCTGATGTGAGGAAACCTCTTTACATAGATTACAAGTTAAAAGACCTGTGGTAAACCACGTGAGGTGTCTTAAATATTCCTGTATGGTGATTATTCTCATGTAAAGTGAATGTGATTTACTGTAAGATGTGTGATTGTAGCTAAACGCTGCTGTGCTCCACCTGACCCAACCCTAACCCAGCAACCACAGCAGTCAAAAACTCCACTGCTAGCTCTGAGGCTAATGTTGAGTAACAAGCAGTTCTCTGTTAGAAGCAGTCTGGTAAGTCTAGCACACTACAATGTATGTTTTTCACATTCCTGCGGACATTTGATCTTTATAATGAGCCAAGAATGTTCATGCACACGGTCAGAGACTGCTGGCTACCCGTCCAGCCGGACAGTCCACATTCCTTTCCTGTACACCTTTCCTTCTGCAGTCACTGGCGCATGTCAAATTCCTCTTTGCATGCGTGCATTGTTTTGTTTTCTGCAGCCTTTAGGCCCATGTTACTGTATGAAGCTCACACTGGGCCGTTACGTAGGTTTACCCTGCTCTTTATAGCAGAAGTTAGTTCAACCGGTGGGTGCAAAAATATCAATATCATTTGTTTATTTGTACTCATCATCAAAAGAACAGCTGCACCCAGAAGGAGGTGTGGGATTGCAGGTGTGTTGGGAAGGAAGATAAAGGTTACCAGGATCAATAACTGATGATAAATTTAGACTGATATGATCAATATTTATTGAGCTACACATACAGAAGTCTGTCTCTCAGTATGGCGTCGGGCCGCCGTGTTTGCTAACCCAACACGCCAGACGTCTCTGCATGGAGTTGTAGAGGTTCCTAATGGTGTCCTGTGATAATCCATCCCATGCAGCTTGAATATCCTCACACAGTTCCTGCAGATGGTGCGGTAGGGGTGGAGGTTGTGCATGTGACGTTAGCAAGGATGGGCCTTATCACCGTACCTGACTGACTGTATAAGGTCGCCCTGTTGCACATGCTTTCCATTTTGACTGGTGCTGATGTGTTGGTAGCATCCTTTGCAAGTGAGGAATTTGAAAGCAATCCGAGCAGTTAGAAGATTTGGAAAGGGGTCGCACTGTAGAGCTCCAGGAACCAAGATGATCTTGTCAACGTATTGTGCACCATAGCGACCGTGCAGATACTACTATACAATGCTTATGCACTAGCAGCATGAAGGATCTGGGGGACCTACACGAACCACGAAGAGAGAAAACCGCCAGATTGTCTGACATGTGCAGAGTGACTGAACAGCCACAGTTACAGACATTCAGCGAGCAGTGATGAGTCCATGAGTCATCCTGTTAGTGCAGCACCATTGGCAGACGGCTGCACCACGCAGGACTACATGCACACAGACCGTTACCACGACTGTCCTTAACAAAGAGTGTCACCAAACTGTCACCAAAGACTGCAATGGTGTCGTGCCAGACTGTCACGGAGTGACTCAGAATGGCAGCGGGTCATCTTCAGTGATGTGTCCCGCTTTAGTCTTGGTGGAGACGACCAACCAATCCGTGTGTGGAGGCACCGTGGTCAGCTCCAAGATGAACGGTTTGTGGTCACCTGTCACGCGTCCAGAAGGCCTGGTGTCACTCCACCTCCACCCCTACCGCACCATCTGCAGGAACTGTGTGAGGATATTCAAGCTGCATGGGATGGATTATCACAGGACACCATTAGGAACCTCTACAACTCCATGCCGAGACATTTGGCGTGTTGGGTTAGCAAACACGGCGGCCGGACACCATACTGAGACAGTCATAAACACGGCCCAGAAGATCATCGGCTGCCCACTGCCTTGCCTGGAGGACCTGTCCAGCTCCCGTTGCCGCAGCAGGGCAACCAACATCCTGAAGGACCCATTTCACCCAGGACATCATCTGTTCGACCTGCTGCCCTCTGGTAAACGCTTTAGGTCCATCACGTCCCGGACAAACAGACTCAAAAACAGTTTTTACCCCAGAGCCATACGGGAACTGAATACTTCCAATCACACACACTGAGAACACTGGGCTCAGTAGAAGTGACTGAACACTACCTGAACACATCACTGGCACCAACTCCAGTAGAGCACTGTTTACTGTTCCAGTGTTCCATTCCACCCGTTCTATTCATTATTCACTGCACTATTTGTTCTCTAGTGTGCAATATTTATTCTTCTATATATAAAAAAACAAACACTCTTGATGTGCAATAATTATAACACTATAAGCTATTCAAGGAATGTGCAATAACCAACAGCTACCTCACCTGTCTATTGTCTTTTGACTGTCTATTTTCTGTTTTAGAATTTACAGTTTTTTTATAGTTACTTCTTATATTTAAATACATATAGATATATTTTTAGGCAATGTGCATATACGTATATCACATTTTTTTTCCCTCTTCCCTCTCTCTCTTAATTTTGCACTTTATATATTTTAGCTCTATGTTTAATTATTTTGTGTGTAAAGTGCCGTTGGATTGCTGCTAAATTTCGTTGTACACTGTGCAATGACAATAAAGGTATCTTACCTTATCTTATCTTACTTCTGTATGTGTAGCTCAATAAATATTGATCATATCAGTCTAAATTTATCATCATTTATTGTTCCTGGTAACCTTTATCTTCCTTCCCAACAGCACTGCAATCCCACACCTCCTGCTGGGTTCCGCCATTACTTTAGTTAGTTAGTTAGTTCTTTGTGTGTCTGTGAGGCCTGTGCCATGGTCCTTGAGATAGACACTGTGACATGAGATAAGGACTTGTTTATGCCATGTCCAGCCTATCCTGCCAGATATGTCAGCGGCCTGTACTGTAAGCTTAAATTAGCTGACTGTACTTAACAGAAAGCTTTGCAAACTTATTGAATCTATACACACACCCCCCCACACACACACACATATATAGATATCGGTCTCCAGATGAAGTGGGCTCGGGCCCTTAGGTGTGTGTTAGTAGATGAAGTTAGCTCAGTATGTGGTAGAGGGGTCAGAACTGGGTATTTGGCCAATTGGGATTCTTGTCGAGAGTGAATACTGCTGATGTCACTGAGAGGAACACTTTATCTCTGTTTACTGTATCTCTCCAATGACACTGTGTACAGGATAGGCTAATTTACATACAATTGCATAAACCAATAACTGCATTCACCAGGTCTGTGTTAGATGGGGAGGACAGGTGTGGGTGCTCTCACCCCTCCTCTCTCTCTCTCCCTCTCACTATACCTCTCTCTTTCTCTCTCTCCCTCTCTCTCACTGTACCTCTCTCTTTCTCTCTCTCCGTCTTTCTCTCAGTCTACCTCTCTCTCTTTCTCCCCCTCTCTCTCCCTCTACCTCTCTCTCTCCCTCTACCTCGCTTTGTCCCTTTCCCTCTCTCTCTCGCTTTCTCTCCCTCTCACGCTCTACCCCTCTCTGTTTCTCCCTCTCCCTCTCTCTCTCTCTCCCTTATATCAGTTTACAATTCTATCGTACCGTTGGAGACCACACACTGTCAGGATTTATTAAGCACTGCACTAGTCCACAGCTCGCCTCACACATGGAACTAGAGACAGAACATTAATATACCCGTCACCATATTCCTTTTGCCATCGAAAAACCTAACTCGTGCCCTCGATATATTAATTAATGGGCACGCCTTATTAACAGTGAATCACCAAGTGACCCCAGTAGCGTCTTTGATTTCGTGTTCAATGAACCTGAAGTTTTCCGTGGACCCGCCCTGCTGTCCTCAGAATCTCGCGAAGGTAGCTCAGGTAGTTCCGGAGAGTCGCGAGCGGTAAGCAGGGAGCGCTGTGATTGGTTGAGGCGACGTGAAACAGGTTTCTGTTGAGTGTGTTTTCTCGGTGAGTTCGTTTCCTCCTCAGCTCTCACCGAAACTCGGAATATCTGGAGTTTCTCCTCTCAGACCAGGCGAAGCGGAGGAGCTCTGCGGCTCAGTGTTGACTGCTTCTCCACTCCGTCCAGGTGAGCCGGAGCATTTACCTGGAGAAGGGCTGAATCTGCTGGCTGTGAGTTCCCCCTGTAAGATGCAGTGTGGGCGGTTTCGCTGGGCTGTTGTGCTGGTGTTGGCGGGTGAGTATCTGTTAGCATGTTAGCTCTTTATATTGATCTGATATCTTACAGTCAGTTTCTGGTGTTGAGGTTTGGTTCTGGTGTTCAGCCTGGTTATGTGAACTGACGAGCTTCTGTTCGTTTGTTGCCCTTTCATGTAGGTCTCTGGACAGTTGACGGACAGGGTGAGTAAATTACCTGCTGTGATTGTGTGTGCGTGTGTGTGTGTGTGTGTGTGTGTGTTCTTGTAGTGGTGTATTTGTGAGGACCTCACTAATAGACAATATGAAGCTTTTGGAGAGCCAAGAAAACTTTGCAGAGCACACGTTTTCACCACCAATCACTGTGTTTTGGCAAGTCTAATAGAAACAGAAACATCCCTCTTGGATGCTGAGGTCCTAAAATGTCTGCATAATTAAGTGGTAGCGTTATTTAGCTGTGTGTGTGTGTATGTGTATTGAGCAGCTGACCCTCTCCAGTAGAGCTATTCAACCCCCCACCACAGCCCTTCACCTGTAGAGTGGCATTAGATGTTACTGAAGGGGGATTCCACCAAATTTCAGTGGTTGGGATGTAAACAGAAACTTTTGGGAAGTCTAATAGTGCCAAATTCCCCTTTTGGATACAGAGGTTAAGGTTAATGTTAGGATTAGGTGTAACATTGTTTAGCTACATTAATACAAAGATCAATAGAACTCTATGGAGGACCTCTTTAAACCCCACCACAGCCCTCCAGGTCCACGTACTACAGGTGTTCCATTCTACCTTTACCTGTAGAGTGGAGTTATATGTTACTGAAGGGGAATTCCAGCATAATTCAGGGGTTGAGATGAAAACAGAAACTAAGGTCACTACATAGTCAGATTTCTTGACACTGGTGCTGATAGGACCCAGATGTCCACTTCTGAAAGCCCCCCCCCCCCAGAAAAAAAAAAAAATAATAATAATAATTTGTAATTTCTATGCAGGGTAGACAGTCCCTAAAGAGTTATGTTCAGGTTCTCCAGATTTTCCCATCATCAGCATTCCATATAATACTCAGAAGACACGTGTAGGTTCACTGGTGGTTTACTTAGTCAATAAAATGGCTGTATTTTATACTATGGAACCATTTCCCATCAACCCATATTTCATGGCATTCTCCTTGGGGAATAAGTGAAACGAGTGGTTGAGATGTAAACTAGATCATTCCGGGTGGTTAGATAAGTGGTAAAATGTATAACTGTATAGAAGCAGTGATTCCAGCAATGACTGCTTCACAGTGGTGGTGATGGGAACCAGGGGTCATCATGTCTACAACACACATATAGACACTTTATTTACTATCTAAACCACCAGTGAACCTACACGTGTCTTCTGGGTGATTATATGGAATGTTGATGATGGGAAAATCTGGAAAACCTGGAAATAATAAGTTTTCTTTCTATTTTTTGCCTCACAACGCCCTGCAGCATGTATCCCTCCACCATGAATGGAGTTTAAAACCAAAACCTCCCGTAAAACAGCATCTCGGGCATCAGGCAATGTATTCATAACCATTCATTCTGTTTATTGTGTATTCAGTGTATCTGTTCACCACCACTTTGAACAGTTCTGACTCTAGACTCCAAGTTTCTCTAGAACAGGGCGTCTCACACCAAACCTCTCTGAATGACTCCGTTTACATCCTAACTAATTCACTATGTAGAATATTTGAAAAGAGATTTCCCCTTTAAGAGTCTGTGGCCAAAATAACAGAGGCAAGTTTATCATATCTACTCTGTATACAAGTAACAGACATGCTGCGGTTATTAAATACTGTTAAAAATTATTCATTAATTCCCTCCAACCTGACCTATCTAGGTCATGCCGTCAGGTAGGGTTAACCTGGTGGTAAATAAGGTATTACAGCACCTTGTTTACCAGTTGTTTTATTACAGTTAGTTATGGTACAGTTATGTACAGTTAGTTGTATTTAAGAATATGTTTAATAGCTTTAATGATTATATTTAGCATACCAGGTACATAGTGAGGATATCAAGCTAGCACACTGTCAGTACATTAACCATGAGAGCAAGGAAGTATACTGTTTTTCAAGGAAAGTAGTGGTTTTCTTTGGTCAGAGAAGAGAACAAGAAGGAAGAATGAGTGCGAATGAGATCCAGTCCTGTAAGAGCGCTCAGTCATGCTGTGGGATGTGATGTTGTTGGCTGTGTAGCTCTCCCTGCAGGATAAACAGAGTGATTGAGGTGTTCGAGGAATGATGACCTCCTTTCAGATCATCTCTTTTGAAGTGAAATGAAAAACAGCTGCACAGTTTCACTATCGGTTTTGGAGAAAAAAAGACTGCTATTATTTCATCTCTCATTATGACACACCTGTGTGCTAATCTGATTGGACTCGAAACCTATAAATCTGAAAGTATAAATTAGTGAACTCTATTATGTAAACAAATAGAATTACAATGAATTTTAATGGGTTAAACTCAATTTTAAGTCAAAGTCTTTTCACAAAAGCAACATCTCAGACATCAGGCAGCGTACTCATAACCATTTCATGTAGTAACTTTCTGTGAGGGAGCTTTTAGAGGGATACGTCTGGTTCCATTCACCACCACTGTGAACAGTTGTGACTGTTGGACAGAGCGTTTCACACCAAACCACTCTGAATGACTCTGTTTACATTTTAACCTTTTAACTGTGTAACAGATTATACAGTAACCTGTTGCACTGAACTTTAAACCTAGATCATGGGTTCTAAGAAACGTTGGAACGCTGTGCAAATGCAGATTGAAACAGAACGTAGTGATGTGGAAATCATTCTAACTGGGAACAGGTCAGTACCATGATTGGGTATAAAGAGCTTCCCAGAGAGGCGGAGTCTATCAGAAGTAAAGATGGGGTGGAGTCACCACTCTGAAAGACTGCTCCATCAAATAGTACGGCATTTCAAGAACAACGTTCCTCAACGTAGCACAGCAAAGGACATGGAGATGATCGTCATCTACACCACATACTGTCATTAACAGATCCACAGAATCCGGAGAACCTCTGCACACAAGGGACAAGAGCCAGAACCAGTACTGTATGGTCGTGATCTTCGGACCCTCAGACGACACTGCATTAGAAACAGACCTGGCACTGTAGTGGAATCACTGCATGGGATCAGGAACACTTCCCAACACCGTCGTCTGTGAACACAGCTCATCACTGCTCCACAAACACAAGTTAAACTCCACCATGCATAGAAGAACCCAGACATAACCAGATCCAGAAACAGCGCCACCACCTTCTCTGAGCCCGAGCTCATTTAAGATGGACTGAGGAGAAATGGAAAAGTGTCCTGTGGAATCATAATCTGGAATTCTTTTTTGGAAATCGTGGATCCTACGGACTAAAGAGGAGAGGAGCCATCTGGGTTGTTATCAGCACACTGTTCTAAAGCCAGCATCCGTGATGTCATGTAGGGGGTCATTAGCGCACATGGCCTGGGTGACCTGAACGTCTGTGAAGCTCTATTAATGCTGAATGGTATATACGGGTTTCGGAGCAACATGTGCTGCATCCAGTGAACCACATTCCGCACGTATTACAGCAGCATGGCTCCGTAGTGAAAGAGTCCGGGTGCTGAGCTGACCTGCCTGCAGTACAGATCGTTCAGTCACCCACTGGAAACATCTGGAGCATTATGACAGGATAAACAGGACGAAGGAGACTCCGAACTGTGGAGCAGCTGGAATCTGATATTGAGCAAGTATGGAAACGGTTCACCTTCAGAACTACAGCACTCGTCTCCTCAGTTCCCAAACGCTTACAGAGTGTTGCTAATAGAAGAGCTGATCACGGAGCTGCACAGCAACCTGGATCAACCCGTATCTTCCAGAACAGGGAGATATTTTGTTGTCTTTGTCCATCTTTCATGTAAATATAGAGTTTAAATGATTTGCATTCTAGTTTCGGTTACATTTTTCCCAGCATCCCAACTTCATCCCAACGGGGGTTACAGTTTATCAGGGATCCATTTAAACTCTGAGTTTAATCCTGGATTACTTTCACAGTAAGTTTAAATTCGATCAGGTTGCACCATTACTCACCATTACACTCAGATTTAAACTACATTCAGGGCTTTAACTGGCTCTTAATTTATACCGAACAGGGACATTTTTAATGGCGCTGTTAGCTTTTTCTAGTTCCTGGATGTAGACGGGAACCAGAATCGAAGTTTTACTCCTTAGCTCCAGGACTAGTAACAATTGCTCTAGGTTAATACCCACTTTAACAGCAGCTTCTCAGCATGTGTGTACACAAACACGTGCGTACACACACAATAAACGATGCGATAAACAACATCTGCCGGGATGTTCAGCATGTTTAATCTGCAGTTTGTCTGCGATGGTGTCGGTGCACCTCCCCGCCGATGGTGTCGGCGCGCCTTCTGTGATGGTATCGGCGCGCCTTCTGTGATGGTGTCGGCGCGCCTTCTGCGATGGTGTCGGCGCGCCTTCTGCGATGGTGTCGGCGCGCCTCCTGCCTTGGTGTCGGCGCGCCTTCTGCGATGGTGTCGGCGCGCCTCCTGCCTTGGTGTCGGCGCGCCTTCTGCGATGGTGTCGGCGCGCCTTCTGCGATGGTGTCGGCGCGCCTTCTGCGATGGTGCCGGCGCATCTGCCGTGATGGTGTCGGTGCGCCTTCTGCAATGGTGCCGGCGCGCCTGCCGCGATATTAAGATGTTCAGTGTGTTTAATCTGCAGTTTAGTGATTGTTTTCTCTTTGAAACCAGGAAAAATACATTCCAGACAGTGACGTTGTTCTGGCCCAAATCTAGCCCACATTGCCCATTCCTATTACCAGATGGGTAGATGGCATTTGGGCGGACCGCTCACTGTAGCAAGACGCGGGCCACATACGCACCACGTTAGGGCCACGCCTCGGCCAAAAGTAGGCAACTCTGCTGTACCTGTGCCAGAAGTGGCCCAGATCTGTTTTGGGACAGGTGGGCCACATGCAGATTGCCAGTGCCGACAGTGGGCCAGTAGTGCCGTATCTTTGGTGAGAAAGATGTTTCATTTTGTTTGGTCTCTGCTTTGGCCAAAAATGTTCATTTTGCCGCATCCCTAATGTAAAGGCACTCACCGTCAATGTATTACATCTCTTAGAAAATGTTCTATCGTGCAGTTTTTTTTGTGGTCAGTACTTTAAGTAATGATGATATCCTCGATATACTTTTACCATAGAAAAGTGTAATTTATCGCAGTAATAATAAAACATTGCCGTACTGCCCACCGTTTAGTCTGTTAATACGGTAAAACCTGCCGTGTGTGAAATATGATGGCTGCCTTTGTCTGAAGTAGATTTATGCCCGTCTCCTAAAATGGTAAGTTAATTTCCGTGTAACTTAATCTGCAGGGCCAACAAAAGACAAATCCAGCAAAGAGAGCGTGTGAGCATGAACGAGTGCATGCATGTGCATGGATGGGTGTGTGCATGCATGTGTTCACAAGCCGTGTTCCCACTGTGTAAACCTGTGAGTTTGTACCCGGATTAGCGGGTTTTGATCTCCAGTGTTAAAACCCGTGAACGCGTGAAAACAAGCCACAGTGGAGGAAGCAGAGCATCTTCATAATCAAACCAAATATCTCTGTTCCAGTATGTGGGCGTCCGCCTCTACAGTCCAGGATCGTGGGAGGAACTGACGCTAAGGAAGGTCACTGGCCATGGCAGGTGGACATCCAGGTATAGTAGCAGTGGACTAACAATAATAACGGTGGCGTGTTCTTTCGGGTTTGATCGGGTTTGATTGGCTTGATATTCAGATTGGATGATAAACATGACTTTTCTGAATACCATTGTGACTGCCAGTTAGTTGTGCTGTCACACACACACACACACACACACACACACACACACACGTTTGCTTGCTGCTAATTGGTCTATGGCTAGCTTCACACAGTAAATCTATCCTGCAGCCGGCTGCTGCTGTGAGTTGCCTGCAACGTAATTTCCATGCAACCTCCAAAACCAAAAAGTTACATGAAACACATCAAGTGCATCCTGGGGGTCTAATTTACATATCCGCAGCAGCTTTATTCTAGCCGGAGCTGCCAGGAGTGGGACTTAAACGTCTGCAGTCCTGTGTAAGCGTCTAGCTCAGAGCACGAGTGTAGAAGTGAAATACCTACAGGAACCGTAGGGGGAGCTTCACGTTTGCAGCTGTTGCGGCTGAGTTTCATGTGAGTTGCCAAACTCCTTACATGCAATACATAAGTGCGGCTTAGTTTCATGTAGGTTTCAAGCAGCTATAGTTGTTGTAAATGCCACTTACAGCTTGCTAAGACAGTGCTGTTGATAATGTAGGCAATAGTCAGATTACAGCTCAACACCTTACCGTTACAGAATTACACTACAGTACACTTTACTTGCTGCCTGTCCCAGCACACCTGAGCCAGCTTATGAAAGGCTGGTTAATTACCTGGTGGATCAGGTGTGTTGAGGCTGGGAGCAGTCCCCTCGAGCATTGTCAGGTTAAATGTATTGGCTATGTAGCCTCTACCCTAGGGCCTCGCGAGGGCATGCGTCATCAGCAGGTAAAAAACATACTATTAATTTAGGATCTTTAACACGCTAATTTTTTTTTTGCCCAGTTGCTTTACCTGTAGTCGTATCAGGGAGCAGTAGGGGTAGAGTGGGAGTGCAGGCTGTCAAATATCAAGTTTGTTTAATATTAGGATATGCGTTTTTCATTATGCAGGGTAGTCAGCTTGATCTAGCTAATTTAAGATTAGTTCAGTCTAATCCTGGTGGCAAGATTTCCTTTTCCCTTTTTGGATTCTGGATTCTTCACAGTCTGAGTATCTAAACCTGGATTCTGGATCCATCATGGTCTGAGTATCTAAACCTGGATTCTGGATTCATCATGGTCTGAGTATCTAAACCTGGATTCTGGATTCTTCACAGTCTGAGTATCTAAACCTGGATTCTGGATTCATCACGGCCCGAGTATCTAAACCTGGATTCTGGTTTCATCATCTTCAGTTAGGAAACTGGAGGAGCACTCGGTTCCATATTAGGGCTCTTACAATCACCTGTTTTTCTGAAGCAGACAAATGTTGCTCTGACCTCTCCTTCATGATGACGGACGCTCTCAGTTTCTCTCTTCTGTGCCTTCTTTGTTCCTCAGGCATAGTCCTGGAAATGCAACCTGATCTGGCCACATTCCAGCATGGAATATTTTTTTTCTGCCTTTGTCAGAAGACCAGTGTGTGTGTGTGTGTGTGTGTGTGTGTGTGTGAGAGATTAGGCTTCTGCGAGTAGTTCAACTACATTTTCTGAATTGCTAGTATATGATTTGTTCCATTTGCTGCTTGCGTTTTCCTCTGCAGCCAGCATTTACTATGCAGAATAGTAAGAAAACTAGCTTAGCCACTAGGACGGAGTATTAGGCTGATATGATGTGTATGATGATACAGGGGTTACGACTCAGTATATGGCAATATATCGTGATCCTGTAAACACAGCGATATGTTAGGATTTTGAAATCACACTTGATCACATAAAACACACTGCCATATGGAGCTTTGATAATGCTAATGTTAGCAGTGCGCTCGTTAGGGTTGCCACACGTCCGGTTTTATACTGGACGGACGCCTATTAGCCCTCTTTTCAGGATGAACTATTTACAATGCTCACTCGCCAACAATATCATGTGTGCCATTGGCTCATGTCATGTCAAAAGACATGCCTTGCATTTCATTGGTTAACCAAGGTCATGTGACATCATGACTCACCTTCCGGCTAACCGCAGGTCAGCCCTCTAAATGCTACTCAATTAGTAAGCTCCCATCTGACTCATGAATGTCATCCATTCCACCCAGTTAGCTGAGTAAAGCATCATGTACGTGTTATATAGGTTAGGATATGATTTTAATTCTGTTCTAGTATTGTGCCAACACCCTGATGCTGGCCTACAAAGCCAAGAACGGTCCAGCCCCTCCCTACCTTATGGCAATGGTTAAGAGTCGATCTGTACCTCGAGCCCTTCGAGCTTCAAGTACAGCTCGACTCGAACCGCCATCCCTGAAGACGCATGGGAGACAAGCGTCCAGACTCTTCTCTGTCCTGGCTCCCAGATGGTGGAATGAACTCCCACTGGCTGTCCGAACATCTTCGTGTAAAGCACTTAAATGAGTGAGCACTAGTAGATTGTATGCTGAAATGCATATTATAGATGTGTATGTTGAAATACTGGTTTTGCGCTTATACTCACCATAACCGTTCTTCTCTCTAGGTATGGGCACTAGGTTGGGTTGCCAGGTAGTGCACTTATGCTATATATGTCTGTGTATTGTTCTCTCTAGGCATCAGCACTGGCCCTTGTTTGGGCAGCGTCTGAGCTCATGGCGAGTTTTAGACTCTAACCTACTCGTACTAACTGGGAAACATTATCCAACGGAACACTAAGCACGGCTGTAAGTCGCTCTGGATAAGAGCGTCTGCTAAA
>CM067491.1:28007632-28022628 GCA_034552555.1 Semaprochilodus insignis | reverse complement strand
AAGACCCCGCCCAAAGACTCCCCTTGTTTGCCCTCCTTTTTCTCCTTCTCCTTAAGCTTCCTCTTTCGCTCCATTGCTCGCTCCTGGCGCTTCCTTCGTTTCTCCTCCCTCTCTCGTTGCCTCTCCTGCGCAGTAACGGTCCTCTTGTGTTCTGATCCAGTAGAGGAAAGCAAGGAAGATGAGCCTCCCAAGCCCCCACGCAGGTCTATAGCCAGGGCTGCAGAACCCCCATCTGGAAATCAGAAAACATGACAGACAGACATCTTTAAAGGGGGAATCCATCAAATCGTTCGGAATAATGAAACCCTTACGGTGTAAACAGAGTCGCTCAGAGTGCTTGGGAGCGAAATGCTCAGAGATTCAGAATTGTTCAAAGTGGTGGGAACCAGACACTCTTATACACTCATCACCAAAAATAACAGCTGCACCCAAAAGGAATCAACCCACAGGAATGAAACTTGGTGTGTAGGTTTGACATCATGAGACACGCTACTGATCCAACTTTCACGCTCGGCTGCACATGTGACATAAGTAAGGACGGGTCTTATCTCTGTACCTGACTGACCCAACAGCCACGATTACAGACATTCAGCGAGCAGTGATGTCCTCCATGAGTCATCCTGTTAGTGCAGCATCATTGGCAGACGGCTGCACCACGCAGGACTACATGCACACAGACCGTTACCACGACTGTCCTTAACACCACGTCACCGTCACCAAAGACTGCAATGGTGTCGTGCCAGACTGTCATGGAGTGACTCAGAATGAGTGATCTTCAGTGATGAGTCCCGCTTTTGTCTTGGTGGAGACGACCAACGAATCCGTGTGTGGAGGTACCGTGATCAGCCTTAAGATTTTGGCCTTAAAATCAATTCATGGTGGAGGGATACATGCTGCAGGGCGCTGTGAGGCAAAATAGTCCCCAAAGAAACTTATTATTCATATCTTTTCCACTGTTTTCCCCATCATCAACAATCCATATACAGCTCTGGAAAAATTTAAGAGAGCACCTGAAAGTGATCAGTTCCTCTAGTTGTACAGTTTCTGGGTTTGTGTTGGACCAAAATGAGCAGTTCTGTTTGATTCTATACCCTACTGGAAACACGTCTCCCAAATTCCAGATCAAATATTGTATTTAGATCTGTTTATTTAGAAAATCACTAATGACCCTCCAGAAGCCTGTTTTTTGAACCATGCTCGCTGTGCATTTCACCCCAGCCACCGCTCGCCAGTCTCTCTGTAGGTCACTCGAGGTCATCTTACGGTGGTTAAGGGACATTGGAATGAGGTGGCGCTCATCACAGTCAGTAGAGAGTGGTTTTGGCCCTCTGCCAGTCTGTAGCTGTGTTGTCCTGTGTGTTTGCTGCTTGACCTTGTTCTTATGAACCAGACGCTCACTGTATCTGCCGGTAAAGCTAGAACCCAACCTTCTGTTCCTCACTAAGAACCTGCTGTACATGTGGAGATGCTGGTTTAAGAAGAAACCGGAGTGGGCTCTTATTTATTTCCAGAGCTGTATAAGACTCAGAAGACACGTGTAGGTTCACTGGTGGTTCAGATAAATAAATAAAGTGTCTGTATGTGTGTTGTAGACATGAAGACCTCTGGTTCCCATCACCACCACCACTGTAAACAGCGTCTGAACCTTTATCACACTGTGTGCACATCAACCACACTATATTATGCCAAAGGTTTAGAAATCTGGGTGGATTTGCACTTTAAAGTCACCTGAGTGGCTTTTAACTAAGCATGCTCTAGAGCCTGCTCGGTTCTGGAACACTAACTATAAAACTGATAACCCATTTAAGGTATTAGACCTGTACAATGCCTGTCCAGGTGTCACTCAATGCATCACCATCACCCCTGCTGTACTGTATGCTACTGTACTGAGACTGTACTAGTCCTATTGTTCACAGGTGTGGATGTAGGTTTGGGTGTAGGTTCCTGTCCACGCTCTAACAGAGCCCCAGTCTGGGAGCATATCCAATATGGTAAAGCCCTGAGCTTTAGGAACACCTGGATACACCGTTAAAGAGTCAACAGTGATGCTGTAGATAAGAGAGGCCACAGCACTGATGAGGCTCCGACACCATTCAGCGGGGCACCTATAGACCTCCTGTTCTGTTACCTTTTCATCCAGGCCAAATAAATAACCAACCAAAAACATGAAGAGCTCTGTTTTTACCTGATGGACTACCGGGGCCGCGAAAATCCTGAGCGCTTCTGGAGAACCATGTCTGTCTGTCTGCGGGTCGTGCTAACCGTAAACCTGCTCCACTTCCTCGTATTCTTTCGCGATGGGTTCGAGTGGCATCGCGAAAGACCAATCGGCTGCGGGTTGGTGCGAGGACTGGCCAATAGCGTCCGTTCGCTTGGCTGAAGGGGCGGGACCTTCTCGTTAGAACAGGGCCATTCTTTGGGCGGTGTCTAGCGATATCAGCTTCAGCTAACGTTCTCCGTACTGTTAAACGAAAGCGAAGTAAACCGCTACAGGCCGACTGCCGGTTCGGGGACGGGGCTGGATCTTATCACCAAGCGAACTCGCTGCGAGCTTTAAGGAGCTCAGCGGAACTGGTGACGGTTAACTGTGTTTACATGTGTAGAGAGTGAAGACAGACAGCGGCTCCTCCCCCTCAGTCTGCTGCAGAGTCCAACTGTCTGTGTGTCAGCACAAAGCAGGAGACCTCGCTCAGAGGGGAACTCCACCGGTATTCCAAAATTTCTAAACTGTTAAGATGCACATTAGGTCGGTCAGATCGGTTTGGTAGTTTCTCTCCACTCTGGATGAGTCTTTTTACTTTATAATAATTTAATAATGCTGAAATTAATATATATATATATATGTGTACATTTAATATAATCCAGATAATCAAATCAGTCAGGTGGTGATCAAGTCAAGTGGTCTTTATTGTCCTTCCATAATATTAATATTCTTTGTAAATACATCAGTTAGTCCTGATGTCCAGATGTGTTTAAGAAAGGGTCTAGACCAGTGCAGGTGTATGTCAGAAAGGGTCTAGATTAGTCTAGGCATATGTTGGACAGGATCCAGATTAGTCCAGAGTATGTTAGAAAGGGTCTAGATTAGATCAGATGTATGTTGGAAAGGGTCTAGATTAGTTACGATGTATGTCAGAAGGGGTAAAGACGTTTATAAGAAAGGGTCTAGAGCAGTCTAGGTGTATGTTGGAAAGGGTCTAGATTAGTCCAGATGTATATCAGAAAGAGTCTAGAGCAATTCATGTGTTTGTAAGAAAGGATCTAGATTAGTCCAGATGTATGTCAGAAAGGGTCTAAATTAGTCTAGACGTTTATCAGAAAGAGTCTAAAGCAATCCAGGTTTTTGTCGGAAAGAGTCTATCTTAGTCCAGGTATATGTAGGAAAGGGTCTAGATTAATCATATGGTATGTCGAAAAGGGTTTATCTCAGTCCAGACATATGCTGGAAGAGGCTTAGATTAATCCAGGTGTGTGAGAAAGGGTCTAGAATAGTCCAGGCATAAGTCGGAAAGGGTCTAGATTAGTACAGGCATATGTCGTAAAGGGTCTAGACTAGTCCAGGTGTATGTTGTAAAGGGTCTAGACTAGTCCAGGTGTATGTTGTAAAGGGTCTAGACTAGTCCAGGTGTATGTTGGGGGAATCAGTGTGTCTAGTAATCTGACCACCTAGGGGAAGAAGCTGTTGTGGAATCTGTGGGTGGTGGTGGAACGGATGCTCTGGTACCTTCTGGCAGAAAGCCGGAGGGTGAAGAGTCCACGGGATGGGGCAGGATGGGAGGGGTGTCCATAAAGCTGTCAGCCTTGCAGATGCAGTGCTTGTGATAAGAGGTGTTGATGGTGAGGGTGAAGAGTCTGTGATGGGGTGGGAGGGGTCATCCACAGTGCTGGTGGCTTTGCTGGTGCACCGCTTGTGGTAGGAGGTGTTGATGGTGGGTAAAGACACCCTAATGATCTTCTCATGTGTCCTTACAACAAATAATTTTCCCCGCCCCTAATAAACAATAAACAAAGCAAACAGGAAGACAGATGCTGAATGTTGCTATTTTGTGATGATGGCTCTGTATTATTTGTTTGGTCCATCTTTTCACAGCTGCCCACATCTGTCCCCCGCCGTCCAATCAGAGCAGGCAGCGTGCGTCCAATCAGATCGCTCCTCTGAGCTCCTCCACGTAGCAGAGGTTTTCATTCACTCAGCTGTGCAGCCGGACTGGAGTAGGACAGCCTGAGACTGAATAAGTGAACTTCCCGGTAGTTCCAGGGTGGATATGGCTCCGAGCAGAGCTCCTTCTGGGGTCCCGAGGTGGGAAAGGCTCGCTCGCCTCCTGCTGTGCTGCTCAGGTTTAGTTCTGTCGGTGTACGCGCTCCATGTTGAGCTTTCTCGGGAAAACGACCCCGAATACCGAGCCATGTGCGACCTGGCCGAGTCGGTGAGCTGCTCCAAAGTCTTCACCTCCAGGTAAAACAGCCCTGTGTGCATGTGCAGCCTCGTATCTCCTCTAATGTCCCACTGCTGTTAAAAGTTAGATACTTATTGGAACTCTCCGTTCCACCTTAAACGGCGTAGCTGCTGCATTCTAGCGCCACATGCGCTGGAATGGACGTGCTGCAGAGTTTAAGGTGGACCGGGGAATTCGAGGAAGAGACTGCAGTCAAAACAACCAGAAGCCCAATAGTTGGATGCCACGTGTAACAACGAAACAACGGGCCTTTCAGAAGGGGCTGCAGGGTGGGTACAAGTAAACTAGGGGTATTTTAAGGAGCTCAGTTTAAGGTGGTACTCATGTATCCTGTCTAAATAAGCCCATCACAATTACTACAGTGATTTCCCATCATGCATGAGTGAATCACCTTCTATAAACATGCAGAGAACACCAACTTTATTCATGTGCATTACTGCAGGAATCAGTATTATAGCATATAATAATAATATATACTTCCAATAAAATTAATTTCAAATAAATGTATTAAATTAACTCTATACACATTCAATTTCAGATAATTAATACTGAGCTAACAATACTAAGTTGACCATATAGGACACTCTGTAGTTGTACAGTTCCAGCCTGTAGTCCATCTGTTTCTCTGTATACTGTATTACCCTGTTCTTCAATGGTCAGGACCCCCACAGGACCACCACAGAGCAGGTATTATGTGGGTGGTGGATCATTCTCAGCACTGCAGTGACACTGACGTGGTGGTGGTGTGTTAGTGTGTGTTGTGCTGGTGTGAGTGGATCAGACACAGCAGTGTCACTGCTGGACTGAGAATCGTCCACCAACCAAAACTATCCAGCCAACAGCGTCCTGGGGGCAGCGTCCTGTGGGGCAGCGTCCTGTGGGCACTGATGAAGGACTAGAGGATGACCAACACTGCACTGTGCAGCAGCAGATGAGCTATCGTCTCTGACTGTCCATCTACAAGGTGGACCAGCAAGGTAGGAGTGTCTAATAGAGTGGACAGTGAGTGGACACAGTGTTTAAACACTCCAGCAGCACTGCTGTGTCTGATCCACTCACACCAGCACCACACACACTAACACACCACCACCACGTCAGTGTCACTGCAGTGCTGAGAATGATCCACCACCCACATAATACCTGCTCTGTGGTGGTCCTGTGGGGGTCCTGACCATTGAAGAACAGGGTAATACAGTATACAGAGAAACAGATGGACTATAGTCTGTAACTGTACAACTACAGAGTGTCCTATATGGTCAGTGAAGCTGATTAGACAGTGAGTGTAGATACAAGGAGGTGGTTTTAATATACAGATAAATGTAGTATAGAATTTACAGACCACTAGCCACAGCCTTCACACGATGGGTGACTCACCTACTGGCTAACCCCCCCTCTTTATGATGTCCTCCTTTTTGGTGTTATGAAAGTGGCCACCCTAGTTGTCAGCTGTTTTATGTACTGTCCAGCTAAAGTGAAGATAGCTAGCCTTAGCTAGTGAGTGCTGCCTTAGCTAGCTAGGTAATCTTAGCCATCTTGATTTGTATGTTGTTTGGTCTTTTTGGCTCTCGACCCACCACAAACACAGCACTTTGAAAGGGTGGGCCCCTGGTACGTAATAACTCAGGATTATAATCTATGCTGCTTAAGTTATGACTGTATATAAAATAACTTGTATAATAATAGTGTATATAGTGCAGATTAAAACAGAACGTTCACACGTTTGCTGCTGTGAGGAACTAATCGTATGCAGTCTTCCAGCTTCATGTGATGCTTGTTTTGGACAGGTGGGGTCGTGGATTCGGGCTTGTCCAGTTCGTCGTCTCTAAAGACAGCGCACTTAACCAGCCTAACAGTTTACTGGGCATCTTATTCTACAGCCTGCAGCTGGGCCTGGGTGAGTGATCAGCCAGTTTCATCAGTCTGTACGGGGTTAGTGCTGTATGAACTGAAGTTTGAAACAGTCCCAGAACTCACTCACGATTGGTTGATTCCTCCGTCACTGTTGGTAGTTAATCTAACACATAAGGCCTTTAGTCCAGCTCCTGAAGTCCTAGCCAGAGCTTGCTTGGCTGTATCTACCTACATACCACAGACAGAACAATCCTGATTGGATCGGGCAGTGCAAGGTTTTAACCCATTTGTCTCCAACCAAAATATCACTAACACAAATATCACTACACTACTTCCAGAGTTTAAACACTACAAGCATGATTCTATTAAAGGTGCAGTGTGTAGCCTCTAGTGGTGAGGATGTGTATTGCAGCCTGTTGACTCTCAGAGGTTATAACCACTACTTTCCACTGATAAGCTGATTTAGGCCATCAAAACATCCTCATTATTGATTTAATGCTGGAAATATTTTCTGATAAGGATAAGTCCTCCTCGAAATTTACATTCCACCTTAAATGGTTTTGCATTTTCAGTCTGCTGCACCATTTAAGGTGGAACAGGAAAATACAAACAAGAAACTATGAAACGAAATACGAAATACGAAGCAGAATTTCAGCCTCGTAGCTTTAATAAGGAGGGTAATAATCTGGCCCGGAGTTTTGTGGGCGGGGCTACTGATGAATATACGCTACGGTAGAACATTACAACCAGGGTTCTTCTTCACCGGCTGGTGCTGTAGTGCCACCTAATTCAAGCTGCTGCTTCAGTGTAACAGCCTGAGAGTCTCTCTCTACAGCCAGTGTGTGGTTTGTCTGTTATGGGCTACCGTAGAAACATGGCGGTGGGAGTCTCTGTTGGAAGACGAGCCGCACCTATGTAGATATGAGGGCTCATTCTAAGAGACGGAGAACACACAACAATATGTAGTTACAGGTAATTATACACTAATGAAAACGGCATGTCATATTCTATTTCTGATAATAAATCTCACCCCCTAAATTTTACACACTGCTCCTTTAAATAAGCCTGGGTCTTTAAGCCCAGTGTGCTCTGATTGGCCAACTTGCCCACTCTGTAGAAACATGGCGGTGGTAGTCTCTGTTGGAAGACGAGCCGCTCCTATGTAGATATGAAGGCTCATTCTAAGATATCGAGAACACATAACAATATGTAGTTACAGGTAATTATACACTAATGAACACATAGATTTGTATATAATATTCCATTTGTGATAATAGAATCCCAAAGAGCTGTCAATCAAACGGCTCATAAGCCACACCCACTCTGAACGTGTTTTTGAAGCTGTGTTGTATCATATTCAAGCTTTGCTGGATGTTTAATGTTGTACTCTGTGTGGACTATTAAGACTGTTCTGAAGGTTACCCGAAGGCCTTAAGGCTTCTCTTCTGGGTGAAGTAAAAGCTGCTTTGATGCTGTTTTGTGTTTCTGCAGGTCAGATGGTGTCCGGCACAGCAGCTCAGACGCTGGTGATGATGTCCTGGGTGTCAGTAGCTGGCTCAGTCTATCTGGCTGCTATTCTGGTGTTCGTTCTGGGTGATTTCTGTGTGGTTTGTGTCTCGACGTACGTTATCAACTTCGCTCTCCTGTACACCAACCTGAAGAGAAGAACAGGGATTAAAGGAAAGCAGCAGAAAGACAAGACGGGTTGAGGAGTCAGGCTTCTCCCAAAAGGCCTATTTCTTTCAAAAAATCGAAACATTCCTCACAGTGTTTCATATAGTAAATAATAATAATGTAAATATAGTAGTGAGGGGCATTTCAGTCCAATCTGATATTCTAATAAGGCATTATTTGAACAATAAGCTGTGCTTTGTACTTACCTGCGGTAGGTACTACGCAAAATGTATGACACTGGCTCTGCACCGCCCTCTAGTGGCAAATAGAGTTCATGCATCCCATAGCTCAAAAAACGTTCAGGAAATCTCAAAATGTACCATCAAATTAAGCTGCAGAATTAGTTTTAGGCATTTTAAAAGCATATTTGCGCATGTCCACCAATCCACTTGTTAAGCCACAACGTGCTGACCTTCACGTCCAGCTGCTAGCCTTTACTGAAATGGCTGAGGTTGTCAGTGTTTGAATACATCTGTGTCCAAAATACTACACAGTTATCATTCTGTCGCCTTCATTATAAGTGTAAGTTGATAAAGTAAGTTACAGTTCTTACACTAGTAAAGAACAACAAAGTTTGGCCAGCTAGCTAGCTAGCTAATCTAGCTAACATTAACACCCGCTGACAAACAAAAAAAAACAAACTGTTTTTTGTGGATACCCTTGATATAGTGTGTGGGTTTTATTGGGTGTGTCTTGCTATAAACTCACATCTTTGTGTTTCAGTTGTCAGGCTTTTCAGTCAGACAAACCGACGACGACAGCTAGCTAGCTAAGGTGGAGGTAGCTAGCTAAGGCACAGCTAAGGCTAGTTGTCTGTTCTTTAGCTGGACAGCACATAAAACAGCTAACAATCGGAACATGAAGATGTGGGTTCATAGCAAGAAACATCCCATAAATACCCCATATCTCCACAAAGGGTAAGTTTGGCTTGGCTTTGACAGTAGGTGCTAACAATAGCTAGATTAGCTAGCTAGCTAACATTAGAGTCCTCTGTTATTCTTCATTGGTGTAAGAACTGTAACTGCAGACAANTCCTCTTCTTAGCACAGAGAAAGATCTAGAATGATAACCGAGTAGTGTTTCCTCTTCTCAGCACAGAGCAAGATCTAGAACGATCTAGAATGATAACTGAGTAGTTTTCTGGACTCGATTTGAACAACAGTGAGCACAGAACTGCAGCATGGTGAACAGACGAGTCTCAGCCGGTCAGTAGAGGTTTGGACCTGGACGTGTTAACAAGCGGACTGGAGTGAAAGAACGGAACCCTTTTTAACCCACAGTGGCGCCGAATACACAAGGAAACGACTGTTACAAGGTTTACAAGGTTTACAAGTCCGTGATGGTCATTTGTTTTGGGGGTCTGCGGATGTGTTGGGCCCCGGAAATTATGTTTACATCTTAACAATCTGGTTCACCCTACAGCTGTTCAGCCCCGCCCACTCACACTGAGGCTATAAGGAGCTAGAATGGAGTGCAATACAGGGCAGCCAATCAGAACAGAGCTTATTTACATATATGGGTCTTAAAGGCACAGCCTGAATAATTCTAAGGAATAAAGTGGTCACATGAAAATCAATTATGACTGTTTGTCCACTGTGGGAGGAAAAACTGAGCACTGGACGAAAACCGTAGGGTATGGGCCCTTTAATGGGAGAGGCGAGAGAGGCATTCGGGTCTCCAAAGAAGGCAAAGCTGATGTGGTTATAAATTATGGAGTGATGATTTTATGTGTGTGAATTGTAGTTGTTTACTCTGCTGAAATGGTGCCACATGATAAGCTGTGCGTCCTTCTCTGTCGGGCTGTTACACAGAAGCACAAGTGATGTGCTGAGTTTGTTTAATTTAGATTATGTTGCGTATTACAGTAAAGACTTACTACAACAGTAAAGCCTTCTAGTTGAGTCCTTCTTACACCACTGCACGTCTTCATCTCAGTCAGCGTATGAACTGCTAATCTACACCCATCAGCCATAACATTATAGCGACCTCCCTGTATCTACAACCCATTCTCCATCTTATCAGCTCCACTGACCATATAGGACACTCTGTAGTTGTACAGTTCCAGACTGTAGTCCATCTGTTTCTCTGTGTACTGTATTACCCTGTTCTTCAATGGTCAGGACCCCCACAGGACCACCACAGAGCAGGTGAGCTATCATCTCTGACTGTACATCTACAAGGTGGAGCAGCAAGGTAGGAGTGTCTAATAGAGTGGACAGTGAGTGGACACAGTGTTTAAACACTCCAGCAGCACTGCTGTGTCTGATCCACTCACACCAGCACCACACACACTAACACACCACCACCATGTCAGTGTCACTGCAGTGCTGAGAGTGATCCACCACCCACATAGTACCTGCTCTGTGGTGGTCCTGTGGGGGTCCTGACCATTGAAGAACAGGGTAATAAAGCACAACAGTTATTTCCATGCTTAAATGGTACTTTGCTTGGTGAAATGGTTCCACAGATTGTATATGGTTCCATACAGAACCTTTTTAAAAATGCTCTATAAAGTCCAAAAAAAGATGGTTCTTCAAGGGTTCTTTATTAAGGGTCTTATGAGTTGGTTCCTCAGATGGATGGAGAATGTGTTGTACGTGGTTCTGTTTAGCAAAACCCTTTTTGGTGCTACATAGAACCATTTTCAACAGGTTATCAGTACGGAAGCCTGATATTCATTATCATAAGCTGTTTTCTCAGGATCTCTGGTTATTTATTTTGTTATCACAACATAATAGACGGACATGGTTTCACTGAGATAACATTCTTTAGGTCGTGTCCTGATAAAGGGAGACATATCTCACACTCGTTTAGCTCTGATAATGATCAAATTAACTAAAGATCTTGAGAAAACAAATTAAAATCGCTATCTCGTTCTCACGGGCCTTTAGGGCTTCTGTAGTTCCCAAACTTTTGAGCGCTCCGTGTAAACCACTGATTCACTTCTTTGTGGAGAAGGTCATTTATACTTATACTAAACGGATAAAAGGGTGAACGGACGTGAAGAAGAGTGGTGAGATGAAGGCAGGCTTAGGGGAACTGTTCCTCACTCTGATATACAGACTCTCTTGTTCCTCCACAAAGCAAGGCTTGGCATTTACAGACAGAGCAGCTGTAGAGCACACACGGGACAGTATCCATGCCTAACTCTGGCGCCCCCTGCTGGATACCACAACACCGGAGTGATGGGGCTCCATCCATATCCCAGCAAAGGAGGAACAAACTCACTGTTAATACCTCTCATTTCAGGAGAAACGCTGGAGTCTACAGACGTTTGGACCCACAGTGTAGCACTGAAAAAGAAACCAGACACATGATTAAAGACGTGTCTAACACACAACTTGGAAATTGTCTTAAAGATCCCATAGACTGTAAACCGTATGTACCCTGTGATGGTGTAATAAGGAGAGCTCAGTACATAGAACCGACATACCGTGACCCTCAAATACCTTCTCCTCCTCCAAATACGAATCCTGCAATTCCAAAAGAGGACGGGGAAACAGAGCAATTCCAAAATCCTAAACTGTTACGGAACAGCATATTTACACCCCCAAAATTCACATACAACCACAACAGAGCTACAGAACCCAAACGGTGGACTATGTGGAGAAATCCAGCGTTCCAGGCTGGGAAGAGGATGTTCGGACTCTTCACTCCCTTCCCAAGGAACCCAACTGTCAGCAGTACATGGTGGATGTTCATCTTTAAGCCAGACTGAAGTTGCTTCCTATTCACCAGCTTCCTAATCCAAAGTTCCGTTCCACCTTAAATGCTGTGATGCCCTAGGCATGATTTTGGCTGATGCTCCTTGGATGGGGGCACCCAGGTGATAGTAGCACCTAAGGCACATTATAGCCTATAAACACAAACAGGAGTATATTACACCTAGAAAATACACTGAATGAACTGAAAATGAAAATCTAAAGTCTCTATAGTCAGTTGACTAAAGGAAGCACAGTTTAATCCACTGTTATCAGCAGGGCTAACTCTAGCTAGCTAACTAGGCTAAGACAGCAGCAAGTTTTCCCTCAGGGCAGACAGTGGATGGTTTGTGCAGCACATTTAAAGGAAAAAGTATATTTCTCTAAATTATGGAAGTTATTTCCCTTCATAACACCTTAATAGTCTTTCCAGCTTCTCCTAATAGATTTACAGAGGGAGTAACTGACGCTAACTCTGGCTAGCTAACTAGGCTAACATGGCAGTAAGTGTTTCCCTCAGGGCAGATAGTGGATGGTTTGTGCAGCACACTAATAGGAGAAAGTGTATTTCTCTGAATTATAAGGTTTATTTACCTTCATAACACCTTCATAGTCTTTCTAGCCTCTCCTAACAGATTTAGGGTGGGAGTAACTGACGCTAATTCTTGTTAGCTAGCTAGCTGATTATTGGGTTAGCAAACATTATTGAGCTAGCTAGCTTTGCTCCGAGCTTCTGATGGTAACTATTACTATAGAACAGACAAAGTATTCATTCATCATATTACATTATCTCTTTTTACTGTCTTTCTTTCTTCTTTTGTTCTTTTCTCTCTTCCTTTCAGGTTCAGCCTTTTCACCGTTAATCACATTTTCACTCCCTCCACACTATATCCAGAGGGCTTCAGCCTTTTCCACATATTAGCTAGCAGTCGCTATGTTGTTAGCTAATCTCTCATACCAAGCGTTTCAGCTAAGCGTTATGTTAGCTGTTAGCTAAGTATTTCACACCAAACCAATCCAAATGAGATCTTTAAACAGAGAGCTGTTGCAATACAGCAAAAAAAGCTGATCATGATTCATACCAGGGTGGGGCAATGTGAGGAAATGTTTCATTTCTGATCATAAACTACATCACATCTCATAGTCCTCTGAGTAAATACAGGTGAAGTTCCTGTTACCTGCTTTTCCACTTTAAACAGTGCTGTGGTTCCATTCTGGTGCCTGTACAAGCTGCAGCATTTAAGGTGGAATGGAACTTTGGATTAGGAAGCTGGTGAATAGGAACCAACCTCAGCCTGGTTTAGAGACAACATCAGCCATGTACTGCTGACAGCTGGGTTCCTTGGGAAGGGAATGAAGAGTCCCAACATCCCCTTCCCCGCCTGGAATGCTCTCCACACAGTCCTCCATGTTGGTTCTGTAGCTCCGTTGTGGTTGTATGTAAATGTTGAGGGTGTAAATATTAATGAGTCTGTTCCATAACAGTTTAGGAATTTGGAACCGGCCTGTTTTCCCGTCCTCTTTTGGGAATGCAGGATTTGGATTTGAAGGAGGAACACCAGTGGGGTTCATGGTATGTCAGTTCTATGTACTGAACTCTCCTTGTTACACCATCACAGTGTACATACAGTTTACAGTGTATGGCAGCTTTAATATGTCAAGCTCAGTAAATAAACCTGTACAGGTGAAACACCTGTAGGAGTTCATAGTAAAAGCTGAATGTTCAAGGAAGGAGGAAGAACTTCCTCCTTTTCTCTTAAAACATGAACTCAGCCCACGCACTCGTCATGTGCCAGCACTGAGAGTCATGTGACTCTATTAACGTCTGCCATTCACACACTCCTGACCGGCAGAGCTTCATTACAGGTGTTAGTGGGCCGACAGCAGCCGTGGGGGCCGGCTTATCTTCACTCTGAGTCTGCTGTACTGATACAGACAGGAACTCTTTTTCTGGGAAAGTCTGGATTTTGTGCTAGTCATGTTCTGCTTATCATTCACTGCGGGTCTTGTAAGGCCTAAAGAATGATTACTATTGGAGTGACTAATGATTAACTCAGCACCTCACTTTCAGGGGCACAAGCATAGCCCAGAATCGGGATGGGGGGACAAATGGACTGACAATAAATCAGACAATACAATAAAAATTAAAAAGACAATAAATCAGATGGTGGAAGTGTCAAATTTCACTGTTTTTTGAAAACGTTATGGCCATTTTGGACTTGGTGTTCAGCACTGTGTTGATCACCTCTTCCTTTAACAGCGCTCTGTAAGCTGAGGAGACGATTGCTGTAGTTCTGACAGTGGACTGTTTCCATTCCTGCTCGATATCAGTATCCAGCTGCTCCTAACAGTTCGGAATCTCCTTTCTCCTTTCTTTCATTTCATAATATTCCGAATGTTTTCAGTGGGTGACCAGTCTGGACCGCGAACAGGTCAGTTCAGCACCCAGACTCTTTTACTATGGAGCCAAATTGTGATAGCTCAGACCACCTTTCCGCACACGTTTGCACTTTTCCTTAGCCCATCTTAAATGAGCTTGTTTCCAACTTGTTCCCAAGAAATTCCTTATCAGTAATCAGTCCCATAATTTTAGTATGAATTAAGAACACCTGTGTCACTTGGAAAAAAATTGAATGATTAAATCCATATCAATTATTCACTTATTTCCTCGATCTGATTCATTGGTGCTGAAAGAGTTTGATCCAGAGTCTGATCCTGCAAGTCCAGTAGATGGTAGATCTACCTTTGCAAGCTAGACTGGAGCAGGAGATAAAACCACACCTATGTTACCTCAACCTTTTGATATTGTAGTGCCCTGTGTTTATTTCAGTGTATATTGCATATAGCTATTACTCCATGCATCTGGTGCTCCACGGTCTGGATCCTTTAAGCTCGACCTGACGCCACGCTCTCATACTGCTGCTATTAAACCATAAGGTGCATTTGTTACAACACTTAGTTTTACTGAATATGGCACATTAGCATATTAGCATATCATCTTTCAGACTCTGAGGCCTTTATCTTCAGCACTGCAGCTGTGCCACGTGTTATCTGAAGTCCTCAGTGCCGATGGAGGAGAGAGACTGTGGGTCACGTTTGAGGCTCTAATGTAAACAACACAGTCATCACTCTAAAACAGATCACTCTTACACAGCCACAAACAGCCGGGCTGATTTGTTTACAATCATGTATCCGTCAAGTTCCATTTGAAGTCAAAGTGAAGCCAAAGAAATCCACTCCTCTATGTGTCTAATCTACAGTCATACTGACCCTCACTCCTCTATGTGTCTAATCTACAGTCATACTGAACCTC
>CM067491.1:27976675-28002949 GCA_034552555.1 Semaprochilodus insignis | reverse complement strand
AAAGGAAGTGTTACCCGTTTACTTGACTGCAGTTTACCACTGTCCTTGGTTTCTTCTCTCGCAGTGTGCGGCACCACTTTCTTCAACCCCAGGATAGTAGGAGGTCATGATGCTCGAGCAGAAAGTTGGCCTTGGCAGGCGAGTCTACAACAGTTTGGAGTACATATGTGTGGAGGTTCCCTCATTAATAAGGAGTGGGTGCTATCTGCTGCTCACTGCTTCTACACCACCAGGTTGGTTCCTAACTTTCACCAGATGTAACTTCATGTGGCAGACAAAGGGGTGTTTATCTCCAAACCAGAGGCCAAACCGGAACGTTTTCCAAGTAATTAGAATTCCCTGAAAACCTGGAAGTGAGTCATGGCTTCTATAGAAGGAAAAGATCTATTAGTACCTCTGTAGTTTCTCCTGGAGAGCAAGGAGATCAAATGGAAAGACACATGAGACCTTTGGTCCAGAGTCTCCTGTTGCTCAGATGTTTCTCCAGGAAGCTCACATGAGTTTTAGTAGCGGTCTCAGTCCTCTCGTGTTTATCTGCAACTCAACTAAGGCTTGCTAACAGGTATGGTTACAGTGATTGAGTCCAAGGATTTCATGGAGAACATCAATGGAATATGCAGTTGCTTGAACTTTCGCATGTGACTGTACATAATAAAACGTCTTCTGTCCACCATTTTTGTTACCCTTGCTCTGAAAGTCCAACTTCTCCATTTGGACCGGCTGCATGGCTGCAATGATTAGCTGACACTGCAGCATGAATTCGATGTAAACAATACATCTAGATAACATTAACATATGCAGTTCACAGTGATAAACTGTTTTAGGCCTATAGCTAACTGCATTAGCCCTACAGCTACCTTCTATAGCTAACAGCTAACTGTATTAGCCCTACAGCTAACTGCTTTAGCTAACTGTATTAGGCATACAGCTAACAGCTAACTGCATTAGCCCAACCACTAACAGCTAACTATATCAACCCTACAGCTAACAGTAAACTGTATTGGCCCTACAGCTAACTGCTATAGCTAACAGCTAACTGTGTTAGCACTCATGTTTATCTGCAACTCAGCTAAGGCTTGCTAACAGGTATGGTTTCAGTGAACATCAACAGAATATGTAATTGCTTGAACTTTCACATATGACTGTATATAATAAAACTTCTTCTGTCCACCATTTTTGTTCCCCTTGGTCTGAAGGTCCAACTTCTCCACTTGGACCGTGTATCTGGGCCGGCAGAATCTGGAAGGCGCTAACCCAAACGAAGTCTCCAGAGGAGTCTCTGAGATAATCCTGCACCCCGGCTCCGACAACATTGCTCTGGTCAAGCTGGACTCTCCGGTCACCTTCAACAGACACGTCAGACCCGTGTGCCTGGCAGCTAATAACAGTGTGTTTTACAGCGGTACGGAGAGCTGGATCACTGGATGGGGGAACGTTGATCAGGGAGGTGAGAGCAAAGGCTGGAATGGGACTGAAATGAATTCACCCAGAAAAGAAAGAAAAAGGCTGAAATTCTCTTCTTTCCGTTTCTCTCAGTACCGCTTCCATTTCCTCAGACTCTGCAGGAAGTGAAGGTCTCAGTGATTGGGCACACACGGTGTAAGTGCTGGTACGGTAGCACATTAATCACAAACGAACTGATCTGTGCCGGTTCACTAGAAGGAGGCAAAGATGCGTGTGAGGTATGCGATACGTTCACACATTACTGTATTAGCCCTACAGCTAACAGCTAACAGTATGACCCCTACAGCTAACCAATTTAGCTCACTGTATTAGGCCTACAACTAACTGTGTAGTCCTACAGCTAACTGCTAAAGCAAAGTGCTAACTTTATTAGCCCTTTATCTGCCACCAGTTAAGCCCCGCCCACAAAGTACATCATCTCTGTTTACAAACACAAAAATGGTCTGTAGTCTACGGCGGCACTATGCAGTACATGACCTGCCATGTTTACATTTCTTGTTTCCAGGGCGATTCAGGAGATCCGATGGTGAGCAAGCACAACTCTGTGTGGGTTCAGGCGGGTGTGATCAGTTACGGTGTTGGTTGCTCTCAGCCTGAGTACCCTGGAGTTTACACCAGCGTGTCTTACTATCAAACCTGGATCAGCTCTCACATTAGCAGTGACCCTCCAGGCTTCGTCCAGTTCATCTCCGGTGGAGCTGATCCTGACAGCAACTACATCTGCCCACCCCTGTCACTGCCAGCGACCTCTGAACCTGAAAACTCCAACACCACGGACCCTTTGTCTGCTGAAGGTACACTGTGCAAACCATAAAGAGATCAGTACTGTCATTTACAGTGTGCATCGTGCGTGCAGTTATAGGTTCATCCTTGATCCTTTATGTCGCTGGTACATACCTTCTTCTGCCAACTTCTGCCAACTGCATGCTGTGGTAATATCCATATGGCCAGCATTGTGCACCATACACCGATAAGACCATCCCACTTCTCGGAGCCCTACAATGCAACTCCTCTCAAACTCTTTCAACGGCTCTAATTGCTAAAGCTTAGTCAGCATCAATCTTTGAGCTACTGGGGCTTCCTTGACCACTCTGATGCCCATGATGCCATAGATGCCAGCGAGGGTGCTGCTAACATTAATGGAGCCCCGAGGTTTGGCCTTGATCCACCATGCCACCGATCCCTGCTCGAAGTATCGCTGGAGGGCTGCAGTCAACAACGACTGCCATGCATGTAGGTAGGCCCTCGCAGCCAGCAGCCGTTCAGGTGACAAGCCTCGCCAGGCTGCCTCTTCCTCTGTAGTCCTGGGCTCGGTCTTCTCCGCTGTTTCACTTTTGAGTTTGCGGGAGCCACTCCTTTCCAGACTGGTCGTGGGTGCTATCCTACCCCCAACACCAGTTTACTGTTGGCGCAGAAGAAGATACGCCAAGGCAGTGCTCTATTATTGAACACACAGCAGGGGAGAACCACCGCTCAGTGCTGGGTGCTGGCTGCTCATCTATAGGCACACAACTCTAGTACATGGTACCCACACACCCAAACTACCCCACAAACCAGCACCAAACAGCACACGTGTGCACCTTAAACTGGCAGCAACAACTGTTTACAACCAAGAGGCAGCAAATGTGTCCCATCTCCCAAAGTCCCATTTCTTATCTTTACCCCTACACCCCTTGTTTTCGAGTGTAACCCTCCCCCTGTGAAATGGGACGACCCTTCAAGAAGATACGTCAGCAGCTTTTATGTAAACAGACGGAAATCATGGACTTCAGTTTCACATATCAATCAATCAATCAAGTCACCCAATAAACAAGAGCACAAACAAAACCTACATGACGTCATTAACAGGCTGCTAGCGGTGCTCTGTAGGCGACCCTGCCGGTCTGCAGTGACAGCAGAGGAGGGTGGAGTTCAGCTCCTCACTGCTTAAACACATTTAGAGCATCATATGACTTCAAAGGCGGGGGGGAGGGGGGGCAATTATTTATTATCACCACCAAGAATTCTTCAGTCATATGAAGCTGAACGTAGCTGTTTCATCGCCAGCTTCATGATCGAATTTCCCCGTTCCAACCTTAAATGGTGCAGCAACCTCAGGTACCAGAGCGTAGCTGCTGCACCATTTAAGGTGGAATGGGAAATTCTGCTAGGTAGCGCCGAGACATCAGTGTAGTACAGGCAATTTATAGGCATGTTATGAAGGAAATGACCATAAAACACTTTTACAGTGGTGATCTTTGTATCTCTCTGGTCGCTTGTGCAGCCGTCTTGCCGATGATCCGCAGGGCATTCTGGGAATTTTCTCATAACACTCCGTTTGGAGTGTGCCTCTGAAAAACCTACGTTTGAAGAGCCGTGTAGCCCTAACACTTCTCCCTACCCCTCCATCTCAACAACAATCATGACCACTCTACCCCTAGACATGAACACTCCAAACGGAGGGGTAGGGCGAAGTGTTAGGGGCGAGGGGTGAAATGGGATTGGGCCTTGGAGGCTATAATGATTTCTTCCAGCAGCATTCATAGACAACAATACCCTGATCTTCCTTTCTTTCCTTGTCCACATCCTCTTCACAGTGTGCGGCACCACGTTCTTCAACTCCAGGATAGTAGGAGGTATTGATGCTTCACCTGGAAGTTGGCCTTGGCAGGCGAGTCTACATCAGTTTGGAGTACATACGTGTGGAGGCTCCCTCATCAATAAGGAGTGGGTGATATCCGCTGCTCACTGCTTCGAGAGGTCAGTGTTATGTCAGTGTAAAAGCATGCACGGTTTAAAGCCCTGTGTGCTCCATAGCTAATAGCGGTTGCTGTCTCTTCTCAGCTTCAGCGAGTTTGACTGGACCGTGTATCTGGGTCGACAGGACCAAGAGGGCAGCAACCCTGATGAAGTATTCAGAAACGTCTCCGTGATAGTCGTGCACCCCTATTATGACAGTGACACAAGTGACAATGACGTGGCTCTGCTCAAGCTGAGCTCTCCAGTTTCCTTCACTGACCACATCAGGCCCGTGTGCCTGGCAGCAGAAGACAGTGTCTTCCGGACGGGATCTATAATGTGGGTTACAGGCTGGGGGGATATCAGGGAAAACGGTGAGTGTGCCTCGTCATTCCTTTTGTGGGCAGGCCTTACAGGAATGCTCCGGCATTTTTCACACTGATCTCCACCTGCTGCTTCGGTAGTGTACAATCTACAGACAATCAAGTGTTTCCTGTGAAGGATGGAAATCGCATTGACTTCTATTGACAGTTTACACCATCTCCAAATATACCGCGGTACACAGGATTTATCAGGGGTGCCACGAGTGCACCAAATTAGGGAACAAAGGGCACAGACTGCAAAGCATCAGGCAACAAATCTTAAACTAGCCTCACCGGAACAAAAAGTCCCCTTGTGTGTATAAGGTGGTTGTAACTTCTGCCCAAGGATGATGGGGCTATAAATACCTGCGGGGTGTGAATGACGGGATCCATAGATTGGGAAGAGGTGCTACAGTGCAGGGAATGTCTCGTTCCATGTGTGGAAAATGGCTCCAAAGCAGATGTTAATGATTGGCTAAAAGGAGTGACTGTATTCGGGCGTGCCTGTTGCTGCTCTGTTTGATAAAAGAGCATTTTCCTTTAAAGCTCTATGTTTCCCACATTTTACTCGGTGCTAACGCCACACTGGTGTCAGAAGTGGGATAGTGCTGTTCCTCTCTCTTACCCCTGACACCAGTGTAGTGCCACTGGAGAGTAAGACATTGGGGGGGGTCTGTTATCGGCAGTGATCATCAGTAGTGGTCTTTATTAAACACAAGGCAGAAAGACATACCTAAAGCACTGAACTCACTGGACAGGTCCTCACCAGCTGTACATAGGTCTCCACCCCATGGTGGTCAAGCCCCGACACAGAACACCCTCCGACATACTCACAACGGAATAACAATAAACAGTCATTTCTGGGAGGGTGTACGCTTGTCATGAGCCTTTGCGTGTGGCCATGCAAGCTGCAAATCTAGAACCGAGAACCCTAAAAGATTTGTTATTTTCTGTAGTAACTTTGGTGACTCACTCTTTCACTTTCTTCCTGCTCTGGTTTTCTCTCAGTGCCCCTTCCGTATCCTCAAACTCTGCAGGAAGTGAACGTCCCAGTCGTAGGAAACCGACAGTGTGACTGCCTCTATAATGAAACAATCACAGACAACATGATCTGCGCTGGCCTGCTAGAAGGGGGCAAAGACTCGTGCCAGGTATTCACTCTGTTCACTCAATTTACTGTTGTTTTTGGGTGTTGTTGAATTCCACACATTAAAATTGCCATTGAGTTACTGCTGACCTCCTGCACTCAGATATATGCTTTGAAAATGGGTTAGCTCCTCTTCAGTGACATAGTATGGCCACACAGATTGGTAGGTGGGTCACATTTGTTACACACGGCCTTAAATTCAGCCTGAATCCCAAAGGGCTCTCTTCCCCCCGTATTTAGTGCACTAGGCAAGTCATTAAATAACAGCTTCATTCAATTTGTGCTTCCTAATGTCTGCTACATGGCTGGTATAGAGTGACGGGTTACGCCATTGCCCTCTATGCTAAAGACTGGGGTTTGATTCCACACCTGGGCAACTACCTGTCACGCCTCCGGGTCTCCCTGTCACACGCCCGTCAAGCCCGGCACGGGCTATGCCGCCAGTGAACTCCACTTCCCAGAACTCCTTGGGTTACCACGTGACCTCTCGCTCACAGCTGGCAGCCAATACCAGATCAGGCCTCGTCTGAGTATTGATTATTCCCCGCCTTCCCTTTATAAGCTGTTGGGTTTAGCTTCATCCTTGCGAAGTAACGGTTCTGTTTCTCCAGTACAGGGCCTTATTTATTCTGTTTGCTGTTTTTGGTTTTCTGACCCTCTGCTCTGTTTTTGTTTCTGTCTCTGGATTTGCCCTTCGTTAGTTTGGTTTGCCGGTTCCTGACCACTTGCTTGTGTTTTGACTCCGCTCTGGTTTGTGTCCTTTACTAATAAACCTTTTAAGCCTCTCTGCAAACGTCCTGATTTGCCCGACCCGGATACTCCCTGACACCGCCGATCTCCCGGACTCCATTTCCCAGAGTGCACTATCCGACGACATCACACTCACATGTCCCCAGTCAACCAATCACTCATGTTCGCCTGAGTAGTAATTTGTCCCACCTGCTTCTCATCACCCAGTCTGCTTATAAACCCCTCACACCCACATTGCAAAGTTTTGCCAAACCCCTGTTTGCAGCTCTGAGCGGTCCTCTCTTTCCTTTGCTGTATTCTCTGGTTCTGATCCCTTTTGTCTCTGATTCTCTCTCTCTCTTGCTTATCCCCTTGTTTTGGTTGCCTGGTTGTTTTTGCCCCTCTGGTTCTCGACTCTCCTTTTGTTTATTCTGACCACTCTCTTGGGTTTGCCCCTTTGGATTCGTTCACTGGTCTGTCTGACTTCCTGGTTTTTCGACCTCTGCTTGTCTCACTTACTACGACCCTGCGTTACCCTTTTGTTATGATTGCCCGGATTTTGCTGTTGTGCTTGACTGTCAATTTGTCAAATAAACCTCCTTTGACTTTTAGCTCTGCACGCATCGAGCCCAGTTCTTTGTCCCTGACACTACCCGACACTATACCAGTACGAGTCCTTAGGCAAGACTCCTAACAGTACCTTCATCTACCTGTGTAAAAGTAAATTGGCTCTTGATTAAGACTGTCTGCCAAATTCCATAAATGTACAAGTAAATATAGCCATTTGGGATTCAGCAAAAGACTTCTTGCTTCACATTTCATACACTATTAGGGTCTAGAAACTATCTATTTTATCGCTTAGCGAGTGCACTACATAGGGGGCCACTTGAGATTCAGCCAAAGACATTTACATGATCGTATTGGCAGGGAGCTACATATTCATTTTTTGATGATACAAGATTTTGAGCCGATCGTAGTCCAATATACTGAAATATTCCAATTAGAGAATAACGGCATGATGACAACATTGGCCAGGCTTTCAATTCATTACCATAACTGGAGTGCAATTAAAGGGAAGCCAATAGACGTGTCTTGGTGGGCCCCACTTGAGCTGGTCACACTGGCAGCCCACTGTTTACTCATGTGGACATGTAGGCTGGGAAATTACACATTTGTTACTCTCAACATTCTCAACTCTCCTTCCAGGGGGATTCAGGAGGTCCGATGGTGATCAGGAAGAACTTGGTGTGGGTTCAGGTGGGCGTGGTCAGTTTTGGGAACGGTTGCGCTGAGCCTCAGTCTCCTGGCGTTTATACCAGAGTGTCTCGCTACCAAACCTGGATCAGCTCTCACATCAGCAGTGACCCTCCAGGTTTTATCCCGTTCTCCTCCAGTGAAGTTGATCCTGACAGCACCTACACCTGCACCACCACCCCTTCCTGGATCACCCCCAGCGCACCACTGTGGCACGTGTGTGGTGAAGCCCCACTCAGGTCTCACAGCAGAGGGAAATCCACTGCCATAGATGGGACCTGGCCCTGGATGGTCAGCCTGCAGTGGGATGGACTGCATATGTGTTCTGGCACTCTAATAACCGCGGAGATTGTCATGACCCCTGCGCTGTGCCTATCAGAGTAAGACATGACTGCATTCTGTCACGCGCTGAGCAAGCTGTTTTCACAATAGGCTAACCCTGCTAGCACCAAGCCACACCAAGTTCATCCCATGTGTGTGTATTCCAGGCCACTCATGTTGTCGCATGTGGGCGTGTACAAGGCTTAGCTAAAAACTAGATTTAACTAATTATACAAGCTTATGTCTGGTATTATAAGGTACCCTATATTGCCAAAAGTATTCACTCCCCCATCCAAATCATTGAATTCAGGTGTTCCAATCACTTCCATGGCCACAGGTGTATCAAACCAAGCACCTAGACATGCAGACTGCTCCTACAGACATTAGTGAGAGAATGGGTCGCTCTCAGGAGCTCAGTGAATTCCAGCGTGGTGCCGTGATAGGATGTCACCTGTACAACAAGTCCAGTCGTGAAATTTCCTCCCTACTAAATATTCCACAGTCGACTGTCAGTGGGATTATAACAAAGTGGAAGCGATTGGGAACAACAGCAGCTCAGCCACAAAGTGGTAGACCACGTACAATGACAGAGCGGGGTCAGCGGATGCTGAGGGGCATAGTGCACAGAGGTCACCAACTTCCTGCAGAGTCCATCACTACAGACCTCCAAACTTCATGTGGTCTTCAGATCAGCTCAAGAACAGTGTAAATGACTGCACTGTGCCGAGTGTAGAGTTTGGTGGAGGGGGGATTATGGTGTGGGGGTGTTGTTCAGGAGTTGGGCTCGGACCCTTAGTTCCAGTGAGAGGAACTCTTAATGCTTCAGCAGACCAAGAGACTCTGGACCATTTCATGCTCCCAACTTTGTGGAACAGTTTGGGGACGGCCCCTTCCTGTTCCAACATGACCGCACACCAGTGCACAAAGCAAGGTCCATAAAGACATGGATGAGGGAGTCTGGTGTGGAAGAACTGGACTGGCCTGCACAGAGTCCTGACCTCAACCTGATAGAACACCTTTGGGATGAATTAGAGCGGAGACTGCGAGCCAGGCCTTCTCGTCCAACATCAGTGTCTGACCTCACAAATGCACTTCTGGAAGAATGGTCAGAAATTCCCATAAACACATTCCTAAACCTTGTGGAAAGAATTCCCAGAAGAGTTGAAGCTGGTATAGCTGTAAAGGGTGGAACATCATATTACACCCTATGGATTAAGAATGGGATGTAGCTCAAGTTCATATGGGTGTGAAGACAGACGGGCGAATACTTGTGGCCAATATAGTGTATTATGTGTCACAGGCAACACATTGTAGACACATTTAGATAGCATTATGAATACAGGATTCGTAGAAAGTGTTAGTAAATATGTTTATTAAGTGAAACTTACCAACACTTTTCCCCCCTTGTTCTAGTTTCTTCTATAATGCTAGTGGCTGGACCGTGTCCCTGGGCTTTCAGCCTAACAGCTCAGACGCTTTCCTGCACTCCGTGGCTGTGATGGACTTCACCCTCAGCAACTTCACCCACATGCCCAACATAGCGTTGCTGCAGCTGGAGGAGCCAATGGAGTTCGGTGACCTCATCCAGCCTGTATGTGTGGACCTGGACAGCGAGAGGGGCGTTCCTTTGGGCTTGACCTGCTGGTTCACCAGCTACAGGGACGGCATTGATAGTAAGTTAGCTCTTTTGCGGGAAGGTACCTTCATGGAACATCGTTAAGAGCTAATATTGATTGAGCTTTGCAGCATGGTGGTCATTTTAGTCTCCTGAGGATGAACTTGATACTGATCCACTTCACTGGTTTAAAATACACTGTCATGTCCTGTCCATCAGCTGGCCTCACGCTGGAGGAGCAGCAGACAACTGTGGTAGACTGTGGTGGAAACCACTCGTCCTCTGAGTACATCTGCGCTGAAGGACTGTCTACAGAGGAGGTAACACGTTTCTTTTATTCTGGCCAAAACCCAAATAAGCTCACCAGAGAAAAAATGAGTCACCTTGTGTGTTGAAGGTGGTAGTAACTTCAGGCTCCTGCAGATGGCGCTGCACGAGGATGATGGGGCTATAAGTTCCTGCGGGGTGTGAGTGACGGGATCCATAGATTGGGAAGAGGTGGTACAGTGCAGGGAATGTCTCGTTCCATGTGTGGAAAATGGCTCCAGAGCAGATGTTAATGATTGGCTAAAAGGAGTGACCGCATTTGGGCGTGTCAAAGACCATAGCGTGAAGGAAGTAGCTGAATCTGCAGGTGTATGGAAGCGCACGGTCATACGGGTCTACCAGCAGTGGATAAATACATTATGTCCTCTCAGGATTTGACTGAAAGTATTTTATATGCTGAATTAATTTGCTTGTAGCAACATGAAGCTTTTTTTTTTTATTGGACCAACAAACACTTTTTAGAGTGTGCTCAGTAAAAAGTGTTTTGTTGGTCCAACCTAAAGTGACGACTGTAATTTGTTAGGAACTAATGAATTAGGTTTATTCAACCTGGAAAAAGGACTCTGAACGAACGATTCTTTCAATCAAAGTCATTGTTAGAGTTGAGTAAAACTTATTTAATTGCTTATATTTTTATTTACAGTGTGGGTACGCTGTAAGAAAGTGTTTGGTGGGTCCAACCTAAAAAAAACGACTAATTACTCATTTATTTCAAGCAAATGAATTAGGTTTATTCAACCTAAAAAAGGACTTACAATCAGCGTAAATCTTTGAGTCGGCTCAAACCAGTTTAATTGTTGGAACAAATCAGAGTGATTTTTTAGGTTGTACTTTTTACAGGGTAAAAATGACTGAGATGGCGCATTCAAACGGGACCAAACTCACTGAGGAACTCCAGTAACCATTACATCACCCCACCTCCCCATACACAGATAATCCCCTCCCGATAGGTGACTTTGTTCACCTAGACTTTCTCCCTTCATGTACAGCCCTGGAAAAATGAAAGAGACTCTAGTGTCTCTAGTTTCTGGGTTTGTGTTGGACCAAAATGAGCAGTTCTGTTTGATTCTATACACTACTGGAAACACGTCTCCCAAATTCCAGATCAAATATTGTATTTAGATCTGTTTATTTAGAAAATCACTAATGACCCTCCAGAAGCCTGTTTTTAGAACCATGCTCGCTGTGCGTTTCACCCCAGCCACCGCTCACCAGTCTCTCTGTAGGTCACTTGAGGTCATCTTACGGTGGTTAAGTGACATTGGAATGAGGTGGCGCTCATCACGGTCAGTAGAGAGTGGTTTTGGCCCTCTGCCAGTCTGTAGCTGTGTTGTCCTGTGTGTTTGCTGCTTGACCTTGTTCTTATGAACCAGACGCTCACTGTATCTGCCAGTAAAGCTAGAACCCAACCTTCTGTTCCTCACTAAGAACCTGCTGTACATGTGGAGATGCTGATTTAAGGAGAAACTGGAGTGGGCTCTTATTTATTTCCAGAGCTGTACATGTGGATTATTTTACATCTAATCTCAGACAGGTCTCCTGAAAAACGAAGAACTGTATTCCTGACCTGGAATTGACCTGCTAAGTCACATTTGCAGAGCTTCATATGCTATTAACTACACAAGCTCTGGCGTGTTAGGCTTGATTCCTCTTCTCTCCTCCTCTGTTTCCTGGTGCAGGGTGACTTGGGAAGTGTGCTGACATGCAAGTTGGGTCAGTCCTGGCACCAGGTTGCTGTGATCATGCCTGTTTCGGAAGGGAATTCCATTCGAGGATCCGGAACACTGGTCTTCTCCAGGGTCTCTAAATTTGGAGACTTCCTCCAGAGGACTGTCACTGATCTTCATCTCTACACATTCAGGTCCACCTCAGCACCGTCTATCCAAGAAACCGCCACAACTCGAAACGCAGCGGCATCGTCCTCATCCCTGTTCCTGCTCTCTGTACTGCCGGTCTTCTGGTTCCTCATATGAAGAGAACCTGGCACGGTGGCTCGGTGGGTACCACTGTCACCTCACAGTAAGAAGGGTCTAGGTTTGATTCCCAGCTGGGGGCGTCCAGGGTCCTTTCTGCATGGAGTGTGCATGTTCTCCCCGTGTCCGTGTGGGTTTCCTCCCACAGTCCAAGGACATGCAGTCAGGTGAATTGAAGATGCTAAATTGCCCCCCCAAGTGTGAGTGTAAGTGTCGGTGTGTCTGGCCTGTGAGGGTCTGGTGGCCTGTCCAGGGTGTTTCCTCCACCCAATGAGTGCTGGGATAGGCTCCAGCACCCCCCATGGCCCAGAAGGACAAGCAGCCTAGAAGATGAATGAGTGAATGAAGGGAATGTGGTAGAGGTTACTGCTTTGTGTTTGACTGACTGCCCTGCAAACAAGAACTATAATTTATCATTTGAACAATACTCATATATGCAAAGTAGTATTTTGTTTGTACTAATAAATCTAATAAATATTGATTATCTTAATTAAAAGGAGAATTTCTCTGATTTCTGCATAATTTCTACATAATTCAATATTTAATGATGTAAAGTCATTCATCTGCCATTCTAGAGAAACTTACTGAGTCAGAACTGTTCAGTGGTGGTGAAGGTAACCAGACGTCCCCCTCTAAAAGCTCCCTCACAGAAAGTTCCTACATGAGGTGGTTCTGAATACGCTGCCTGATGTCTGAGACGCTGTTTATGATAGTGTGGAGAAGATTCCAGCCTTAAACTCCATTCATGGTGGAGGGATACATGCTGCAGGGCGCTGTGAGGTCAAATAGTCCCCCAAAGAGACTTACTATTTCCAGGTTTTCCAGATTTTCCATCATCAACATTCCACATAACACTCAGAAGACACGTGTAGGTTCACTGGTGGTTTAGATAGTCAATAAAATGTCTCTATGTGTGTTGTTGACATGGAGACCCCCATGGTTCACCTGAAACGGAACACCTGAGAATACTAAACATGGGGAGTGCCAGGAACTAGAACCAGGTGAGGACTGGGGACAGGGCAGGACAAGGGAGGAGGATAAACCACACAAAAGCACATGGAACAGGGGAACAAACTTGACAGGGGAAGACACACCAGGGAATCCTGATAGAACCCCACCCCTCTGACGCACAGCTCCTGAGGCACCAAAACGGAGCGGCGGGAGCCGTGCCAGAGGCGGGGCCGTGGGAAACCAACCGAAAAAGGTTAGGGATAGGAAAGTGAAGACTGAACTCGGAACTGGACAGGAAAGGAGATTGAGCGGTGTGACCTACAAGACACTGGGCATTAGGTAGAACAGGGGGCTGGACATGAGACCTAACAGGGGACTGGAGAGGATAAGACACAGAAGACTGGACATAGGGTGAGACAAAGTGACTCGACAAGGACCAAAATAGACATTGAGCAGGGTAACAGACAGGAGACCGGACAAAAGGTTGAACTGAACAGGGGCCTGGACACGTAACTGGAAGGGCAACATGACACCAGACTGTACAGTAAACTGGGTGTGACGGGGACTGGATAATATAACAGTAACTGGGACGGGGACTGGGACAGGAACGGAAACTGGGGCAGGAGACCAAGCAGATTTATGGGACAACACACATCATGAAGTTTCAGGCTGGGGAGAGAAGTGGAAGGAGCTACGCCCTGGGCTGAGGCACGACAGGTGGCTGAAAGGGCCAAAAGGTCCAGAAGGCTTGGTGGCGATGACCGACAGGTCATGAGGGTTGTGGTGGAGGCCGGAGGGTCCGGAGGTAGACGCAGAGACAGGGTGCAGATGTGAGTTAGTTTTATTAAAGTCTTATACTGTCAGCACCCAGATAAATACAGGCAGGACACATGTGAAACAGACCAGCAAGACGAGGAAACTCTAAAGCTGGATTCATGCCAGGAAACCACAAGCAGGAACGCAAACAAGGCACACATATACACAAACTCCACCGAGAAGGAGCGCCTGAGAGCAGTAAACGAGGGTGGAGTCATCAATTAAGAACAGGTGCAGACTGATGACAGGGCAGGACAAGGGAGGAGCTGAAACCAAAACAAAAGCCTGGAACAGGAAAAACAAGGCACATGGACCCGGGAAGCAGACTAGACAGAGGCCAACAAACCAGGGAATCCCTGAGGTACCATCATGCTTACCAGTTCAGAAAAGAACGATAATAACTGCCCTTTGTAGAGGCCAGCGGCGATGAGAGCCCAAAGCAGTAGCCCTCCTGTTGCTCCTTGAATCATCTCCTTGATAGTGTCCCGTGGGATTCTCTCCTCAGACACATCCACCTGGGTACTAATCTATATACACACAAACGCACACAACACAAACTGACCATCACACGTAGTTCTTTGATCGACGAGTTCAACTGTTCCTCTGAAATCTGCCGTCATGTGCTGTATTAATAAGCAATATGATGTCGGATTAGAAGGAGCCACCAACATGAGATTTTAGCTTAAGCGGTAAATTCTAGTTTAATCAAGAGTGACTACAATAACGAGTGATATCATATCATACCCAGAAGGAATCAACCGGGTTTGACATCATAAGACATGCTAATGATTCAAGTTTCATACTCAGCCATACTTGTGACGTAAACAAGGACGGGTTTGTTGTCACGCGTCACACGTCCAGTAGGCCTGGTGTCACTCCACCTCCACCCGTACCGCACCATCTGCAGGAACTGTGTGAGGATATTGAAGCTGCATGGGATGGATTATCACAGGACACCATTAGGAACCTCTACAGCTCCATAACGAGACGTCTGACATGTTGGGTTCAGTTATTGATCCTGGTGACCTTTATCAAGATCTTTATAAGATAACAGTGAAAGACCACTATGTATTCAAATATACTTGGAGAAAAGTACACGCCTCACACTGGCAAGTGAGTTCAAAACAGTGTAGCAGTCAAGGCATGTTCTAGACTCACGTGGTGGGCTGGGAGTTCCAGCTCGATATATGTTGGACCTTGAACTGATCAGAGAATTGAGGTGCCTAAATTAAGCAGGTTAGGGAATGTCAGGTGCCATTCCTTGGGGATAGGTCAGCCTTGATCTGCCACAGGCAGGTGTCCTGTCACCATGCCTGTGGTCAGACCCAAGACCACCACTAGAGGGAGGCAGAGATCTGCCTCTCAGTAATCAGTGACAATCAGTCACACCCTTATTGGGCTCTACTGTGCTCAGCTGTGAATTAACATGCCATGTGCACATGTGCTTGTGTTTAATACTAGGATTTGCATGTGAAATGTGACCACACAAGCTAAAGAGAATTCCACCTACTTTCCCAGATTGCTTGGGCAATGGGACACTGGTACTGCACCTACGTTCATGGTTTGTCTAGGGAATGGGACACAGGTACTTCACCTAAGTTCATGGTTTGTCTAGGGAATGGGAATGGGACACAGGTACTTCACCTACATTCCTGGTGTGTTTATGCAGTGGGAATGGGACACAGGTACACTGCTCAAAAAAATTAAAGGAACACTTTTTAATCAGATTATAGCATCAACTCAGTTCAGCTTCTGGGATATTGATCTGGTCAGTTCAGTAGTAGGGGGGTTGTTAATCAGTTTCTGCTGCTTTGGTGTTAATGAAATTAACAACAGGTGAACTAGAGGAGCAACAATGAAACAACCCCCAGAACAGGAATGGTTTAAAAGGTGGAGGTCATTGACATTTTGTCCCCCCTCATCTCTTCCGACTGATTCTTCACTAGTTCTGCAGTTGGCTTGGGTCAGCGTCACTACTAGTGCCATGGTGCGGTACCTGGACCCTACAGTGGTTGCACACATAGTCCAACTCCTGCAGGATGGCACATCAATACATGCCATTGCCAGAAGGTTTGCTGAGTCTCCCAGCACAGTCTTAAGAGTATGGTGGAGATTCCAGGAGACAGGCAGTTACTCTAGGAGAGCTGGACAAGGCCGTAGAAGGTCCTTAACCCCTCAGCAGGACCAGTATCTGCTCCTTTGTGCACAGAGTAACAGGATGAGCACTCCCAGAGCCCTACAAAATGAACTCCAGCAGGCCACTGCTGTGAATGTGTCTGACCAAACAATCAGAACCGGCTTAATGAGGGTGGCCTGAGGGCCCGACGTCCTGTAGTGGGCCCTGTGCTCACTGCCCTGCACCGTAGAGCTCGACTGGCATTTGCCATAGAACACCGGAACTGGCAGATCTGCCACTGGCGCCGCACAGACCGCTACAGGCTAGACAACGGCACCCTGACTGCTATTAGACATCGGGATGAAATCCTTACACCCATTGTCAGACCCTACGCTGTACTCTGCCTACATTCCCCATTTCCTTATGAAGTGAATGGGACACAGATACCCCGACTACTTTCCAGGTTTGTATGTGGAATGGGACGGATAGTACAGAAGCTGCAGACCACTGCTAATCTAAAACGCACTTTATTTAGCTGTGGTCTTTTCAGGCCTAGAAGGGAACGGAAACAAATACTACAGCACTGTACGATAAAATCATCGACAGGAACAGAAGTGCTCACCCTACACATCCTTACCTACCTTACCTTCAATTTTACCTTGAATAGCACATATTTATGGGCGTTTGTTCAAGCGGTATAACATTTTTTGTGCTTGTCATATTAGCAACAGTAACATTCACTTATATTGCAATACAGTGATTACCCAGTTGGTTATGACTGACTGTTTATATCCGTTACATATGAAATTTAATATTAGCTCATAGGCATAATAGAGCAGTGTATAGACAAGAACCTAGAGATACGTATTAGAGGTAAGTATTAGGATACAGGAGTTACGATTCAACATTTTTTAATATACTGTGATACTGTATACAAGGCAATATATCCCAGCTGTCAAAATATAATTTTAGATTGATATAATATAAAACACACCACCATAAGTAAAGGTTTGCTAATGCTAACGTTAGCGGTGCAGGTGGGGTGTTTAAACACAACACAAATATGAACCACTGTCTGCCACAGATCTTTAAATGTAAGCTACAATATCGGGTATTTTCTTGGATTAGACAATTAGAACCATTTTTGCCAATTGTGTTTACTCACAGAGGAATTCAACCTCCGTGTTTAACCCACCTGTGCAGGGAGACACCCACACACTGGGGGGCACCGAGCACACATGCCCGGAGTGGTGGGCAGCCCTACCCACGGCACCCAGGCAGCAGTTGGGGGCTAGGTGCCTTCCCGAAGGGCACTTCAGTCATGTCCTACATCTCAGGGGATCGAAGCGGTGTTCTAATCATAAGGCTGGTTCCCCAACCTCCAGCCCACGACTGCCCCGAAGTCATAACATCATAAAACTGTGACTGCTAGCATATGCAAACAAGTGAGCGCCTGATTGGTGGACTCGCTTCACACTTCGTTCGTTTGGACATGTGATGTTTATATGCTCACATAAGCTGAAAGGAAGGACAGATATGGCCATAACGTAGTCAGATATTAGACTCTGAAATGTAGTGTAGTTAAAGTACAAAGACCCCCAGAATGGAAATACTGTGATCGACACTGTAGTAGGAGTTTGTGTGACTGTGATACTGTGTACTTGACATCCTCCAAAATCAAATGTAAAAATCGACATTAATGACTACAAATATTATAATCTACATTACAGATACACATGAACAGTTAATTTTTAGAAAGGTTTTTACTGATGTAAACATTATCTGATTACTCACAAATACCAAAAACAAACTATATATATAAAAGTGTATGATACAAACTGCCTTCCAAACCAGAATTTAATCAAGGAGTAAAAACATACAGCACTGTGCAAAAGGCTGAAAACAACATTTCACTTATTCCATTTCCAGCATTATGATCAGTTTTTGTAAAAATTCGTGAGGAGATATAAAATCAAAGACATCAAGATAAAAGATCATCCATGTCCATAAAGAAGGAGAAAGTCAAAGGGAATTCTGTGGAAGTTCTAAACCTGGATTTAAAAAAAAAGACTGATTAACTGACTAAAAGCTACAAAGAAGACTCCTAACAACCACCTGGAAGCCCTGGTAGACCCACCAACACCATCACCCCCCCCAGATACACAGCACTTAAAGCATCCATCTTTCACAGAGAGAGAGAGAGAGAGAGAGAGAGAGAGAGAACATCAAGCTCCTGCTTCAGATCTGAGAACATGCACAGGTGTTTCTGTCCATCCTTCTTCCACTGTGAGAAGACACCTCAACACTCAAGACACCACCCCAGGCTGTAGCGCAGTATCAGCTGGGGTTCTCAGTAAGTGCTGAAGTCTGACTCTAAAGCTCTAAACATCCCTGAACACACTGTAGTCCTAAAGGGAACCTACTGAGCTTTTCCGGTTTTCCCTCTTTCCTTTCGAGCGGTGGGAGTTTTTTGCAGATGTAAATTTTCTGTAAAAGTTCTAAAGCCCAAAGTACAAGCCAGAGGGAGAAACTCTCCCACAGAAACCACTTCTCTAAAAAAAAAAAAAAAAAAAAAAAAAATTCTAGCCCTTTTATCTGTTACATGGTGATGTCATTTCGTAACAGTCCTTACTGCCCGCCTACCAGCAAGCTTGGCCCGCCCTCACAAAGCACACGGGAGCTAAACCAAAAACTGACCACTGTTCCAGGACTTCCAGGATCGGATTGTACAGTTTTCTTTTCCTAACTATTATTAAAAACACATACTTATAGCTAAACATTGGTTTAAGCACCAGAAGGTTTGAGTGCTGACATAACAAAAATGGCGTCAAATGATTCCTAAGGCAGCGCATTCACTAGTATTTACACGTGCGACACTGTTACTGCTTAATAAACCTGATTAGTCTGGAATAGATTAGTATGTTAAAGGGCCCATATCACGGAACAGCAACATGTACTCACTATATACAGTAGCTGTATGATACAAATATATATATATAGATAAGCTGCAATAGCATTTTTGGAATGTTACAAAACCAGTATTTACATCTAATACACCTTTCTAGCCTATAGCAGTTGAGCATGCTGCAACTCGAACCAGACTCACATGGTTTAAGTGAACCCATTAGAATGACCTGGATTACTGTAGATTACTAACAGAGCACAGTTTGATCATTATCAGTCACATTTATAGACAAACACAAGTGAAGTAAACTAATATCACACAATCAGAGGTCTTTGAGGAACATCCACTGTGCAGGCTAGAAACAGTGAGCGAACCTCAGTGTTAATGACCCCTTCAGGAGATAATCGGCAAAAGGTGTTTCATTTAAAGAGATGAGACTGGACATGTAGGCTTTCACAGAGGTGCTCCGGGCAGCTTACTGACAAACTTGTCCCTCTCAAGAAAGCTTGGTGTGAACTGAAGCAAATAGTCGATCTCAAGTTTTCCCAAGATGGATATTCAAGGGTTCACTTGCTGTTTCTAGCCTGCACTGTGGATGTTACTCAGTGTGCTCAGTAAAAGACATGAAAAGTATAACAGAAATCAGAAATCCAGCTAATTCCAAACGGTTCACTTGGAATTCCTTAACTGTATAAGGACTTCTTTTTAGCCCAGACTGCTTTTTGAATGAGGTACCCAAACAGAAGAGAGGATATTTACATATGAGTAGGCACAGTAACAAAATAATAAACAGTCTATTTAATTCTAAAGACTAAAGTCAAGATGGACATAGGCATGACTCATATGGCTATATGAGCTATGACTCATATGCTCATGTTTGGTATAGAAACTACAAAAGTAAATACAAATCCAAGACAACTCCCAAGATATGAGCACTTTAAGAAACTAGAAAACATTTATACTTATTCATGATGCTGTACATTAACCATATCTCAAACCTGAGACTGGAGATTCAGACCTGAGACCAGAGATACACAGACACACAGACTAAAGCTCAAGTTAAACTGAAGCTGACAAATACAGACGGGTTTAATATGGGTTGTATTAAAGTGGTCACTCTGCAGGGCCCTGCCCCTCAGCCCCAGCTCCTGCATCCTCCAACATCTGCTTATACTGGCTTTTGAAGAAGCCGGCCTGGGGAAGACAATAAGAAGAGAAGCGTGATGAGCATCCCAGTGCTGGAATATGAGGTGGGAGTAGTGAGCGATAACTGTACTGACCTTGTAGAGGCCAGCGGTGATGAGAGCCAAAAGCAGGAGCCCTCCTATTACTCCTCCAACAATCTCCTTAAGCAGGGTTTTCTCCTCGTACACCTCCACCTGGGTGTTAATCTACACACACACATACACAAATGCACACAACATAAAATGACCATAACACACATTGTTCCTGAGCAAATGAATTCAAAATCATCATCAAAATCATCTCAGATCTGTCATAATGTGCTCAGGTTTAAATGGGGTGGACAAGTTTCTGGATGTAGGCCACATCAATGTTTCATTAAAGGATGTTCATCCAGATTTGGTGGATGCCTTCCCTGGCACAATTCCGAAGAGAATTCCCTGTAGACTGGGATTTTAGCCACTGCTTCCATACACCTGCAGATTCAGCTACTTCCTTCACACTATGGTCTTTGGCACGCCCAAATGCAGTCACTCCTTTTAGCCAATATTTTAGCATTCAAATATTTACCCTACTAGACTTCAAATGCGAAATCCATACTTTCTAAAATAGATTAAAATAAGAACGCAACATTTAGTAATTAAATATAAATAATTCATAAACAACAGCCTTTAATCACATGTGATTTTTATTCCACACAGCATTAACATACATAGCTAAAGAGCCCTCCAGTCCTCCACTGATCAGTGGATTTTGGACATTGAGATTTCACAAGGTGCATCATTTCTTAAGTAAGCAGCCTGAAGAGGAGACAGAAAGAGATTCATTTATGAACCAGCACACTTGAAATATTCACACAAGCTGGTGTTTAATAAATAAATAAATAAGTAAATAAAAAAATGAATAAACAAATCAATCAAACTTATACAGCATGAACGCATGAGTGTGTATATAGTTGTATGCTCTTTTGTGTTTTTGTGGTGGAGTTTTGGGAGAGGAATGTTGTCCCATTCTTGTCTGATGTAGGAGTCTAGCTGCCCAACAGTCCTGAGTCTCCTTTGCCGGATTTCTCATTTCCTGAGGCACCAAATGTTTTCTATTGGTGAAAGGTCTGGACTGCAGGCAGGTCAGTTCAGCACATGGACTCTTCTCCTGCGGAGCCGTGCTGTTGTGACGGATGCAGTTAGTGGTTTAGCACTGTCTTGCTGAAATACGCAAGGCCTTCCCTGATCGAGATGTTGTCTGGATGGGAGCATATGTTGGTCTAAAACCCTCTATGTACTGTTCAGCATTGATGGGGCCTTTCCAGATGTGTAAGCTGCCCACGTCATAGGCACTAATGAACCCCACACCATGTGTGCTAATAACAAGCTGAATGGTCACAACAGGGCATGCTGTCCAGAGTTTCCAAAAAGAATTTTCCATTGTGCCTCAGTCCATGTTAAATGAGCTTTGGCCCGGAGAAGACGGCGGCGCTTCTGGATTGTGTTGTAATAAGGCCTCTTCTTTGCATATTACAGCTTTAACTTGCATTTATGGATTGCATGGCGAACTGTGTTCACAGACAGTGATTTCTGGAAGTGTTCCTGAGCCCATGCAGTGATTTCCAGTGCAGAATTCTGCCTGTTTTTTTTTTTTTTAATTGCAGTGCCACCTGAGGGCCCGAAGATCACAACCGTCCATCTTAGCACACTTGCAGCACACTCTCAGGAGACTACTGGAAAATGATATTTTAATGCTCGATAAAGTGTCCAATTTGAAGAATAACAATTCTTAAGGAATAAAGAGTCTTTGGTGTAAGCTCTGTCCTGTGCCCAGGTCTTGAAGCGCTTTGACCCTTGCAAATCGTGCCCTATTAGGGGGCGAGGCAGAGGCGAAGCCAACTCCCAAAACGATATTAGAAATTAAAAGATACCCACCGGATAAGTCTTTACCCGGATCAATAATTCTGAAATGAAACACAGAAGATATATAATTAACAAAACAAAAGGTGAAGAAGTAATCTTGAATCATATGCTTCATGATGTAGTATAGGAAGTATAATTCAACCAGTGTATGAGTTGCTACTTAAAGGAGTGACAGGTGCTTAAACGGACTAGCTGTGTTTATTACTACTATGCTTTAAGTAGAGAGTGCTTATGAGGTTACTGCCTGTTGAGATACAACCATTACATTCACTTGCCCGCTATTTATTAATGTGCAAAATTCACTTGGGTCACAGCCCACACATGCACTACGTTCACTTGGGCCACGGGCCCAAACTCGCAACATGGTCACTTGGGTCACTTTTGGACAATTTCATACTCTCAAATTTGTGGGAACAGTTTGGGGACAGCTCCTTACTGTTCCAACATGACTGTGCACCAGGTGCACAAAGCAAGGTCCATAAAGACATGGATGAGCGAGTCTGGTGTGGAAGAACTTGACAGGCCGGCACAGAGTCCTGACCTCAACCCGATAGAACACCTTTGGGATGAATTGGAGCGGAGACTGTGAGCCAGGCCTTCTCGTCCAACATCAGCATCTGACCTCACAAATGCACTTCTGGAGGAATGGTCAGACATTCCCATAAATACATTCCTAAACCTTGTGGAAAGCCTTCCCAGAAGAGTTGAAGCTGTTATAGCTGTAAAGGGTAGGCTGACATCATATTACACCCTATGGATTAAGAATGGGATGTCACTCAAGTTAACAGTGCTTGTTAGCTGGAAATGTTTTAGTCCAAGTGCTAGGCTAAGGAGCTAGGCTAAAGAGCTAGCCTAGGCTAAAGAGCTAGGCTGTATAACCTATAAAACACAAACATATCACATGTGATATCCAACATGAATTGCATTAGATGGCTCAAGACCTGTAAAAATGTAATTTAATTAACAGAATTAAATGTACCACCACCGTTTAGATGGTCAGTCCAATGAAACAGTCTGTGGTTCAATGGTCAAACAGAGAGTTGGCTTTTCAGTGATCAGTTGTGTGGTATGATTCTGTCACGACAGCACTTAAGGCCACAAGCATTGCTGGACAGGCCTGCCCCAATGATATTTTAGCTGATGATTAATTACCATATGAACAATTACTCAATGATTTTTTTGCTCAAAGTATCCAACTATAAAATCACAAGCCTAAAATTACTAAAACAGCATATTATGAGCTGAGCCAAATACAACAGGGTGAATAGAAAATTACACTGTATCCATTACTCTTAAGAGAGGGGTTTCAGACAATCATTGGCAGCTGGAAGCAGGAAGTGGCCCACACGGGCATCAGGAAGTGGCACATATTGCATGTTTATCTTAGAGAAAGGCATCTTGCCACTCACAATACTCGGTTAGTGGCACCTGGCATACAGAAACGGCAAGTGGACACTTCCTGCTTCCAGATGCTAATAAGGGACTGAACACCAAACACTATTGTTTAATCTCATAAGAAAAACTAACTTGCTTTACAACCCACTTCATTTTACAAACACAGATGCATTAGCAAAGCAAAGCTAACAGCACTGAAGTATATTTCCTCTTGTCCACCAACAAAGTGCCAGTGCTCGTGCTGGTTCCCAGGCTCTACAGAACCCGTTAAGAACAGGGCCCCTTTTCCACTGGTGCAGCACCACGCCCCTGTGCTGCATGCGTCACAGGTTCCAAGGCTCCAGACCAGATAGTTAATGGTGCTGTAACGGCAGTGAACCATTTTCTTTACGGTGGAAAAGCGCAGAACGGGTCGAGATTTTGGCACTGGAAAAGGCTATATGCTGTTAAAAACACAATGTGTAGCATGTAGGCTGGTGTTTTGTCTAAAGAGCAAGGCTGCAGCCTATCCAGGCTGTTTTCCATGATAACAAGGGAGCGGCGATCTTTCTTTACCATCTTTGTGTTAGAACTTCCGCTGCAGCTGCTGATCCGTTGTTATAGAGTACAACCACAGCGATAACACACATACAATATGAGTAGTATAATATACTCAGTCAGAGGGTGTCACTGTAACCGGAAGAGGAGGAGGATTCCGCTTGAACAGCAGTGTTACAAACTCAACAAAAAAACATCGGAGTGATGGGGGGCACCATATAACTTACATCACCCGCCTTCCAAAGAAGAGGACCTGCGTCTGAAAGCGCCAAATTTAAAACATCCACCCAAACGTCCGTACGCCAACTCTTACCATTCTGTGGAGGGCAAGGCGACACCAGAACATCCTTACCCAGAGAAATGGCTCGGTTATGACGCTCGGATACGTCGGGTGCTTGTGAGGCTGTCAAGTAAGATGTTAACCTGAGAGCTAGCTAATTAGCAGATAACGTTAATTAAACGTTAATTGCAGACAAACGTTAATTAACTTGTGGGAACGCTGGGTTAGCATAGCTACTTTATGATCAGTGTCCACAGCAGCAGCCTCCGTCAGACTTTACTCACGTTATTCACTTTGGACTTTTAAAGAGTGAACTGCTTTCAAACATTAAGACCGGAAGTTCTAACACAAAGGCAGAATAAACTAACTCTTGAAAGCGGGTGTGGCGAAATAAGGTGAATAAAGCAAAATAATTCAACCTGTGTTATCTAACATTAATCACATCACAAGATACCTGTACAAGATACATTTAATTGGCAAAATTTAATGTAACCCACCTAGAATCGAAGACACAGTGCTGACGGTTTAAGGTGTTCTGCCTTATCCATCCAAAGGTCCTATAAAAACACGTATATCTTTAGTACAGCATAGTATCTCAGTGTTTCAGGCGGTTTAACAGTTCAGACTCCGCTTATGATCACTCCTTCCCAAGATAAGCTCACTTAAATCATCAATACAGCCTAACTATCCCTTTAATACTGGAACAGCACGTTCACCAGCTTCTTGTTTGAATTCTCGCGTTCCACCTTAAATGGTGCCCGAGAGTCTCAGTAGCCTGAGGCGCCAGACTGTAACCGCAGACATTTAAGGTGGAACTGGAGAATTCGAACTGGCTACTGATTTTTTAGCATGTGGTTTAATGCTAAGACTGTGCTGAAGACCAAACACGACTCTATAAAGTTATAACAACAAGTGTAATCTACAATAAAGCCGTAGCAGTGCGTCAACCGAGTTCAAGTAATCAGCTGTTTGTTTAGCGGTAGCTAGCTAATGTTAGCTAGTTAGCATCAGCTGAACTGTTCGCCTAAAGAGCTAACGTAAAAGGCTGTAAAATCATAAAATACAAAAATATCACTAGCATTATGCAACATAAACAGTCTAAAACTGTACAAAAATACATTTTAGTCTAATAAACTTGATGAAATATAACCTACCTCTGCTCAATTGAAGCACCGAGGCTGGTGTCCGTTGGTAAATGTCCGTTGGTCAGTGCTCGCGCTGATTTTGAATTTGTGCTGGTCCTGTATTCCTCCGCGGCACGGGACCGGATCTATATTCGGATCTATATAGCGACACTTTACACACGTATGTGTTCTGACTCCGACCCGAAATCGCATTGAAGGAGAAGTGAATGACTGGCTAAAAGGAGTGACTGCATTTGGGCGTGTCAAAGACCATAGTGTGAAGGAAGTAGCTGAATCTGCAGGTGTATGGAAGCCTACGGTCATACGGGTCTACCAGCAGTGGATAAAATCCCAGTCTACAGGGAATTCTGCTCGGAATTGGGCCAGGGAAGGCATCCACCAAATCTGGACCAACTGGGCAATTCTTTGATGTAACAGTGTCTGAACATTGATGTGGCCTACATCCAGAAACTTGTCCAGTACATGCCCAATCCAGTCACAGCTGTTATTGGTGCTGGTGGAGGTGTTGCACGCTGTTAGGTACGGGTCAGTCACAGGGGACTCGTTGTGGTCCGGTAAGCTTTTCACACAGTAGTAGTGTTTTCTTATAGCGCCTACGGATCCAGACTGTGCTCTGAATGAGTTTCACAGTGCATCCAACAATACAGGAAGCCTAGTTCATTTTTTTCCATACAGTGATTAGTTTGTATGTATGCTTGTAAAACACCGTGACTGTAGCTTTAAAGACCAACAAAACGGAGAAACACATCCTCTTTTTGGGAATTTTGAAAATGTGGAAAAAAATGGAAAAGCCTGAAATACAAAAAACACCCAAATGTTGCAAAAATAGTTTTTACACTAGAATAAATGGAAAATTAGAATATTCAAATAAACAATGGTGTCACATGGTTCCGTTCCACCTGATCTTATTGCTTGGGGTACAGCACAAAAACTGGCTGCTGACGTTTTGCCCACATACTCTGCAAAGGTGGGCAACTATATAACATAACACAGTGGTGATTCTCTTATCAGTGGGCGTGGGTGGCCAGTGACTGGAAACGATTGGCCCTGCAGATGGTCCCATCATGGCACATAGCTTTCCGAAGCTTGCTATCGACATTCTAATCCAAGGCTCATTTGAGCAATGCGCT
>CM067491.1:27959936-27976175 GCA_034552555.1 Semaprochilodus insignis | reverse complement strand
GTACCTTCAATTGCAATAATATTCGTCTCCAGTTTTTTAAGGATTTGGTCCAGCACATCAAAGTTATCCACTTTAAATTTATAGTCCTTGTCCGGATCAGACGCAATGGTGTTCAGCTCATCATCTGCATTTTTCTTGTTAAAGGCATTACCAACCTAACGAAGTAAAACACAAAGCACATACAGAGACAGGTTACCAGCTTTACAGTGTGACATAATATATGCTACAAATATCATTTTCAGTGAGCAAGAACATACCAGCATTCATATTTATTTAGTTGGTCATTATTTGGTGCCCATTGACATAGCCAAACAAATAATACGGCACTTAATCATAGATTACTCGTCTTTTTGGTTTGATTTGAGGTTCATCCCTGAGCTAGGCCTGTCACTTGGTAGCCTTGATCAGGTTGTAGTGTTTTGGTGCTGGTGTAACGTACAGATGACACTGTCAAAAGTTAGCATGAGATTTTCGCAGGCTTGACTTCTCACATGTACACAAACAGTCAAGAGTTTAGGCAAGGCTACTCATTCAAGGTGTGGTAGTGTGTGGTAGTGAATTCCCCTTTGGGAAGGAATGGGGATTTGTCTCTGTTCAGTGAGGTAGGTTATGATGCCAGGTTATGAATCTGTTCTTCATCTGATCCTCACTGAAACACCACACATCTTTCCCTTCTGTTCATCGCTGGCTTTGACCAGCTCTACAAGCTCCTGCACTCAGGCTAATTCAGTACATATTCAGCTTAATACTCACTACTGATCCCCTGATAAGCTGATTTAGACCATCAAAACACCCTAATTATTCTTTTAATGCTGGAGACACTTTCTGAAAACAACATCCCCCCAGCTTCTTATTCCAATGTCCACCATGCCTTTAGCATTACAATAACTGCAGCACCATTTAAGGTAGAACGGGAAAATTTGATTAAGAAGCTGGAAGGCAATTTCAGCTTCATGGAGTGTTGAAAGGCGTGCAAAGGGATGAGGAGGTTGCTCAGTTTCTGCTGGACAGGTGGGGAACAATAACATTAACATAAAGTAATTTTTGCTCTTTGACCAATAGGTCAGTACTGTTTCATCTTGTTTGCTAAAGTTTGTGATGGCTTTTGTGACTGCTGCACCACTTAAGATGGAACAAGAAGCTGGTGAATAAGAAGCTGACTTGAGCCTCGTAATGCTGGCTGTATTTTTATAAGGAATTTCCGAATAACCTACCTGCAGGTTTTATGTACAGAGCTGTCTATAAGTGTTCGCTGTGATACAGACCACTGGTTAGCCCACCTTACCCTCATGTAGCTCAGTGACGTCAATTTGATCCCCAGTAACATTAGCCTACATTTGGCGAGATTAGAATTACGTCTTCTTAACAACCCCGTAATTCAGAGGATCCAGCAATATTCAGGAGAAAAATGTATCTGGTTCTGAACACTTTTGTTCACCACACGGGGTGGTAGAGGTGATTCTTCTAAAACCCCATTCATTTTTCCCACTGAAAATCCATCTTAGACACAGAGTGCCAAATATGGGCATAACACCTTCTACAGATTGACGCACAACTTCAGTGGTCCATACATAAGACCACATGTGCCAAGAATGGTTAAAGTGCCCAGATGTGTTCATGCTCTGCCCCAAAAACTGAGGATGCATTGGCTGGTTACTTGCTGGCAAGGACAACCAGAAGTACCCAGCCTTCACCGCTGGGTGAGTACAGGACAAATTCACGTTAGGTCATAGGACCAAAGACCTTATTACTGGGTGTGTAACGTAGCCAGCGCTGCACTGATACAACAGGATTTTGTAGTCATCCTGTGGGTTATTTATCTAAAATACTATACACAATTTTCCAGATTTAAAACTTTTTATATTTCTTCATTAAACTCTGCAGGTACAGGTGTGTCTGTTGCAAATTCATAATTATATAAATAAAAATGAACCACACTAAATATTGGGAACATTGTGTATAGTATTTTAAATCCTGCTCTGAATCAATGGCTAGTGATTCAGTATTTCAGTAACTGCTCTAGCCTACATACACACTCGCACACACACAGACACGTGTCTACATTTACACAGAATCGTGTGGAGAATCAATCAAAGCTGTTATTTTTCTCGAGTGTTAATATGAGCAGAAACTCGCTCTAGACTCTGAAGGCTGTTTCCCTGCAGGCTATCTTACAAAGCACTAACAAATAAGTGCATTATTAAGTGAAATACATTTATTTTACAGGCTGTTTGGACAGATTTGGATTGAACTCACATTTATACACCTTTTCTGGTCCCACCACCAATGCAGCCACTGTTGCATCACCGTCCGTCTATTTTTCAAAATTTCCCAGGCGTGAGAAGCTCCGCCCTTTCTGTTTCCCATTGGATTATGGGGCAACAGTATCCATTGTTACTATACTTAAAAATCAACTGCTTCTAAGTGTGCATTGTGGGTTTTTGAGTTTACTCAACTTATATTTTCTGAACTGTACTATATACTACATCCTCAAACACTAATAAGCACTAAGCGAGCAATCTGGGCACACCCCATGTCTGCAGCCAGACTCTATTGAGCTTTGTTTACAAACAATGAATTTGTCCTATACGGACCCACAAATGTACTTTCATAAGCTCTTTTCTTAAGTGCTCTTAAATCTACTATGCAAATAAATGAGGTGAGAAATATTTGCTCATTCGGTGCAAATAATACCTGATATAAAAGTTCTTATAAAGGCTCCCTATATAATTGCAGGTAGTCTCTCTTTTATCTCTCTCCTTCATCGTCAGCAATGATGACTGTACCACCCTTTTTTCCTCTCCGGTTCTCCTACTTTTACTCAGATCGCCTCATAAGCTAGTTATTAGAAATCCAGACTTTTGATCAAAGTTGAACCCGCTGTTGACTTGTGAACATGTAAACATGGGGTTTCAGTGACTGGGTTAAGAATGGTGCTCGCTGGTGCACACAGTGTTAAGGTAGAAGAATGTCTTACCCCTATAGCATAGCGAATAATGTTATTCCGCCTTGCGTTTTCAGCAGCATCCCGCACACTGTCACCACCATATGACTCACCATCAGTGATAACAATCAGAACTCTGTTAGCGTTTGGTCTGGCTTTTGTGGCAAACAATTCATTCCTGGGTGAAAGAAATTAAGCAAAGACTCAGTTTAGCAGTGTAGTAGCAAACGATATAAAGCTGCTATTTATTTATTGCAGTCATTTTCCATAACATGAGCATAGGAGACTATGTTTGAATAAAGGTCAAACACAAGCCTTACACAAGCCTGTTGATCGCAGTTCCAGTGTGGGTACCTCCTTGAGTCTGTCTAATGTTGTTTATTTGATAGGGATTTAAAGTGGAAGTGAATCCTATATGGATTTGAAACCTAGTAGAATACTGTGCAACTGCAAACTGAAAAGAAAAAGAGAACAATGTAAGTAAAGTGTATATCACACAGCAGATTCACATGCTCACATCATAACGCAACGGTTCTGAGGGTCCTGGAAAAAAGCTTTATCAATAGCAAGAGTCTTCAACCCCAAATGCGAACTGTGGACGTGGGACATGGTTTTAGTAAAAAGCTGCACCTAACTTAAGTCTATCTGGTGTCATCTGTGCAGTAACACATGTTTTATCCCAGTCCCTCCTTTTTAGTCTCTCCTACCATCCTACCAGGCTGGGAGGGTGAACATCACCTGCCGCAACATCACCAGACAGCTCAACGTCCTAATTGTTTATTCTGTTACCCACAGAAAATTGTGCTCTCTTGGACTCCTGGCTATGAATGCCTTTCTCTCTCTGAGGACTCGGGAAAGAGACTCAAGGATAAGATTTGAGGAATCAACGACAAACCTGCTTGCCAAATGAGGTTCAATCTTTTACAGGTCTTAAAGGATTTGTATGAATTTATCAACTGCTTTTTACTTGACTGTGCTTTATTGATATTTTCAGAAATCAACAATTAAATATATATATAAACACTGCAAGCGTGTGTATGAAAGCATGAAAATAACAAGCACTAATTAGTGCATAAACACGATTTGTGAATGAGAGCCACTGCCTGGCTATGTTCTTCACACTGCAACTGTCCGTTGTTATTAGGCCCTTTAAGGGAAACATACCCGAATATCCCGGGCGCGTAATCCTTGGGCCAGTGTTACAACAAAGTTCTTCATTTTATTAAAGTCATTTTCATCTACACTCCCGGAGCCGTCCAACAAGAAAGCAATGTCTGTTTGTGCAGGAGGTGGGCAGTCTGAGAATGAGGAACAGAACAGGACAATGAAGGAATGGACCACTGTAAAGGTTTGGACTTTTGTTGGTTTTGTAGCTCTCCCTATAACTTACCTCTCAGTTTGCTTGGCACAGGAGTGACAACATCTCCGCCAGCAATCGTTAAACACATGCCGTTGTAGGTGGTAATTGATGTGCAGACTTTGGGGATGGTTGGACCACAGGCCTAAGGGAGAAAAAGGCTTTAACAAAATGTCTGATATTTGTACATTAGAATATGAAGATGATGTAATGGGTACATGTTCAGTGTCACTGACTGGGTGAGTGAGTTTACAGTCTCACCATGACCTTTGAAGACCATGGATCTTTAGTCATCGAAAGACCAAGAGACATGTTCACAGCTTCAGGGGGCTCTGAGTGCAGGTTGAAAGAAGTTATAATTTGGTTACCTTCATGCAAAATCATCTTTAACAAACATTTCAATGTACAATTAATATTAAAGTACAATAAACTCTCTGAATGGAAATGTGTCTGAGAAAACCAAAGATGATGACTGAATACCAGTAATCGATAACGGTGAACACTTTCCACCTTCCACCCTGCAGCTGTAAACCCTTCCTCTCCGGTTCTGATTCTGAAGTAAGGGATCACTCACAATCAAACTGAGAAGAGATAGAACAGTGTTTGTTAGATCATTTATTTATATTCTTATATACATGAATGATTTCACTGCCCTCATCAACGCTATATGGATCAGCGTTCTCTCAGAAGTCTAATTTCTCTGTGACTACTAAAACCCTGATGTTCACTGGCTGTTACTGGTGAATGTTATTATTTTTAGTAGGTTATATGGGATTGTGAAATCATTAATATGCTGTATTTATTGTTGTGTAATAATTCAGTATTGTCCAGAGGAAATCTGGTGTTGATGACTATGATTAATTTACTTCTACAAACCCACTTCCAAAATAGTGGACGTATGTAAACTTACAATGGGTCCCTGTGACTGAAACGTACCTAACAGCCTGTAACACCTCCACCAGCACCAGTAACAGCTGTGACTGGATTGGGCATGTACTGGACAAGTTTCTGGATGTAGCCACATCAACGTTCAGACACTCTTACATCAAAGAACTGGTCAGTTGGGCCGGATTTGGTGGATCCCTTCCACGCTTCCATACACCTGCAGATTCAGCTACTTCCTTCACACTATGGTCTTTGGCACGCCCAAATGCAGTCACTCCTTTTAGCCAATCATTAACATCTGCTCTGGAGCCATTTTCCACACATGGAACGAGACATTCCCTGCACTGTAGCACCTCTTCCCAATCTATGGATCCCGTCACTCACACCCCACAGGGATTTATAGCCCTATCATCCTCGTGCAGCGCCATCTGCAGGAGCCTGAATCCAGTTGATCCAGTTTTAAAACCACAATGTATTAGCCATTGCTCAGTCTGTGTAACCGTGCAGAGCCTTCATAGTCATATTTTGAGAGTCATAGGATGAACACTTACAACTGGAGATACTGGGAGAATGCTTTTTGGTGTTGTCATGTAGGGCTGTGATGGTATGGTGGTAAGGCCGGTGCCTTCCAGCTACCTGGCAGAATCCAACTCCCCTTTGCTTGCATGCGTGTCACACAAGCATATGGAAACTACAGATTACACTTGCCATTTCGGTTGTTTCTGTGTGTTAATAACGGTTAATTCTTTACTGCACACAGCTCAACAGGACTCTAAAGCCAAAATGAGTCAGTCTACAGGCGAACTAATCCAGAGGAGAATCCAAGAGAGAACTCCAGCGAGCAGAAGGAGAGGTCAAAACACAGTAAGCAAACAGAGTAGCGAACAAAACCAGAAGGGGAAATCCAAAAGAGAGCATCAAGAACAAAGATGGGTCGACAATCCGGGATAACAATCAGAGATAAGCAAGAGAGACCGCTCAGTACACAAACAAGGTTTGACAATACTTCGCAAGGAGGGGTGGGTCTGTGAGGTTTATGTAGTGATGGGGAAATGAGGTACATGTGGGCAATCAGAATTCTGGAGACCTAGATCGAGGAAGTGGAGTGTGATTGGGTGTTTCGGGGGCATGTGGCTGTGACGTCATCAGGGAGAGAACTCAGGGAGATCAGAGGAGGCCGGGAAACCTGTTTAATAATATTTCTGAACTTACAGTGTTCCTAGTCTGAAAGTCTTAAATAGCTTGTCTTTATACTGTTATTTTAAAGACAGGTTACAGTATGTCTATAAACCATTTTTTCCTCTTTGCCTTTTACCTAGCGTCCCAGCTTTTTGGGGATTTGGGGTTTGCATGATCTCTTCTTGCTTCCTTATTGAGTAAACTAAGGTTCCAGAACCACACCTTTAATACTGATGTGTCTTTGGCATGTATGCTGAGCACATTTGTATATATAGTCTTTGATAAGCCTCTCCTGTTGAACCCGTTATTTGCTAAGCGCCAACTAAGATGACTAGAATGTCTGAGATATTCAGGGAGAGAACAGAGCAGAAGGTGAAACATCTTTGGTGTGCTGTCTGTCTTACCTTGCCCGGTCATTCTGTATCACTTTGTAGCCGAAGGCGATGTTTTGGTTTACAGAGAACTTCTTCCAAGCAGTTGACTCGATGTTGAAAGCCATCACTGACTGAGATACTGCAAGTTGAAACCACATAAATATACTGTTAGTTTAGTGGAATATACATACATGACACGTCACCGTCACCAAAGACTGCAATGGTGTCGTGCCAGACTGTCATGGAGTGACTCAGAATGGCAGCGGGTCATCTTCAGTGACGAGTCCCGCTTTTGTCTCGGTGGAGACGACCAACGAATCCGTGTGTGGAGGCACCGTGGNGAGACGTCTGGCATGTTGGGTTAGCAAACACGGCGGCCCGACGCCATACACAGAGATAGACTTCTGTATGTGTAGCTCAATAAATATTGATCATATCAGTCTAAATTTATCATCAGTTATTGATCCTGGTAACCTTTATCTTCCTTCCCAACAGTTTGAACATAAACATTAATAGACTGGGGTATATTCCAGGGTGGACATTATTATCAGATAGGTTTGCTTAAAAACCCCAAGAAACTGACCACTGAACACTGCAGCTTGGTGGGTAGTTAACTTTAGTTGACTAGGGTCAGGGAGCTAACGCTGCTAATGTTTACATGGTCTGAGTGGGAAGAATTAAACCTGCTGGACTTTCCTCCAAAATGAAGCGCTATAGGTCCTATTTTCTTTAGTCAGTCCATTTTTAGGGATGTGATGATGAGCGTAAAGTTCTGTTCTCTGCTCCCTCTCCTTTTCGCGAAACTTGTCACAGTCGGATTCTTCGTGGATCAGACACACATATTTGTGGAATACACTCACGCGGCCGCTTATACGCTGTACACATACACAGATGCGTTATCAAACATGTCATTTCCTGTGAGAAGAGCTGAACAAATGGCTCCTACAGTGCGCTCCGTATACTGAGCTCTACATGGAGCTCTGTGCAGCAGTAAACAGGGCGCTGCAGCAGACGTGCAGGTCACACAAGGCTCTAAACTTTTGTGTGGCGTGCTACGGCCAGTTCAAACTAGCCTTTCGTCCATGTTGGAGGGACTTCCAGGCATGTTAACCCCCTCTACTATTCACTGTTCCCTACTATGCTACTACTTACAGCCAGACATGACGACGCAGTGACCGTGAGAACTAGCACTAGCATCACAACAACAAACTTTTTACTGTCCTGCTTAGCACTACACCTTGATGTAGTTGGTGAAGCTGGAGTACCAAATCTGTTATAAAAATAGAAATTATTTTCATTTCATCTTTACATCTTTATCAGAGCCAAAATTCATTAAAAAGGGTTCTTATTTGTTTTGTAGCTAGCTAGCTTTGCAGAGTGCTAACAGGCTAACAGATGCAGAGTTAGGCTTTTAGCTTAAGTAAGCTAGTTACAGAAAGGTAAAACGCTAAATAAAGTTAGTACAAAATCTGTAACAATATATCAGGAGCTTCAAATGTCAGTCTACAGCTGCCGTAAGACATTTTAAAGCCTTAGTGTTAAACTAGTGAGGCTAAGCTACTTAGCTAGCTGCTTAGCTGTGTTCTTCAATATAAGTTAACATTAGACACCAAATTAAAGTTATTATTAACAAATTCATTAACGTCTATACAGTTTAACTCACTTACAGCATAATTCACCAGTTAATAGTTCTGACACTGAGCATAGACTAATGGATTATAGGCTGGTCTAAGATGGTTTATGCGGTCTAAACTGCTTTATGATGGTCTAAATTGGTTTAAGCTAGTCTATGATGGTTTATACTGGTTTAAACTGGTTTATGCTAGTCTATGATGGTTTATGCTGGTCTAAACTGGTTTATGCTGGTCTAAACTGGTTTATGATGGTCTATGATGGTTTATGCGTTCTAAACTGGTTTATGCTGGTCTAAACTGGTTTATGCTGAGCTAAAACGGTTTATGCTGGTCTAAGATGGTTTATGCGTTCTAAACTGGTTTATGCTGGTCTAAGATGGTTTATGCGGTCTAAACTGCTTTATGATGGTCTAAATTGGTTTATGCTAGTCTATGATAGTTTATACTGGTTTAAACTGGTTTATGCTAGTCTATGATGGTTTATGCTGGTCTAAACTGGTTTATGATGGTCTATGATGGTTTATGCTGAGCTAAAACGGTTTATGCTGGTCTAAGATGGTTTATGCGTTCTAAACTGGTTTATGCTGGTCTAAGATGGTTTATGCGGTCTAAACTGCTTTATGATGGTCTAAATTGGTTTATGCTAGTCTATGATGGTTTATACTGGTTTAAACTGGTTTATGCTAGTCTATGATGGTTTATGCTGGTCTAAACTGGTTTATGATGGTCTATGATGGTTTATCCTGAGCTAAAACGGTTTATGCTGGTCTAAGATGGTTTATGCGTTCTAAACTGGTTTATGCTGGTCTAAACTGGTTTATGCTGGTCTAAACTGGTTTATGCTGAGCTAAAACGTTTATGCTGGTCTAAGATGGTTTATGCGTTCTAAACTGGTTTATGCTGGTCTAAGATGGTTTATGCGTTCTAAACTGGTTTATGCTGGTCTAAGATGGTTTTGGATGGTCTAAACTGGTTTATGATGGTCCCAGCTGGTTTATGCTGGTCTAAGATGGTTTAGCTGCATTCCGTCCCATGTGAAATAAAAAATAGACATTTATCCTTTATATAGTTTAAACGCATTTAAAATACATTGCAATATATGCTGGAACATACTCCAAACACGTAAAAAATAATTTTTGTGTAATTTTAAAATAGGCATTATGAGGAACTGTTATGAGGAAATGTTACACATAGAAATGCGCCATGCAACAATACAAGGGAAAACAGAAATGAAAATACTTTGCTATTGCACTTTACAGTTTGGAATACCTTTTGAAATAAACTTTTCATAACTTTTCTTAATTTTATTTATTATTTTTTTATTTTTTTTATTTTTTGGGCAAAAGTTGGTGTTGTAGACATTCATGCACTTTGAAAATGCTGTTCATTGATTTGATATATTGTTTATCTGAAACGCGTTTGAGGAAACGCTGCCAAACCACAATAGTTAAGGCAAAAAACAGAAGTGAGTACCGCTCTTTCAGTTCATGCATATGCAGTTATATCTGCAGCCTTTCTTAAACCCACATACAGTTTAAAAATAATAATAATACATAATAACAAACACAAATGAATGCAATTTGAAAACTATTGGAACATCCAAAACACCACACAAGAGGTCTATGCTGGTTTGTCTAGCAGGCTGGTCTCCCATAGAGCTCTTTCACTGTGCAGATCATTTCAGATGTTGAGAGAGGAAAATATTGCTTTTGAGCTTTAAAGCATGTTTCCTATTCGCTTCCTGTTCCAGAAGTTTCCAAGTTCCTGAGCATACAAACGTTTTGTTGGTGTCTCATCCAAGGCAGAGGGGAGATATAGGGCAGAACACAGGAGAGACAAAGGAGAGCTTCAGGAGAGAAGAGAGCCTACTTGTGGATGAAGTAGGTTAGCCTACTTTGGCCGAAACAGTTGGGTGACTACAGGCGTAGGAGAGACATTCCACTAGTGTGAGGTCACTGCGCTTGCCTTTCTGCTAGAGCCACCTTTTAGAGGGATGTTTTTGATTTCTTTCCGTTTTATAGAGAACCAAGTACACCTATCATGTGTAGGTGGTTCTTCAGGGGTTCTGTAGTAATGAAAATGGTTCTATGTAGAACTGTGAACACCTAAAGAACCCTTTGCATGATTAAAGAGTTCTTTGCCTCATGAAAGCGTTCTTCATATGGACAGAGAATGTGACTTGTATGGTTCTATATAGAACCTTTTTGAAAAGGGTTCTATATAGCACCAGTAATGGTTCTGCTATAGCCACAGTGCCTTGTAAGCTTGTAACAAGAGAAGAACAATTTGTGGTGCTACAGAGAACCATCTATGGCATCATTCTCCATCAATCAGAAGAACCCTCTCACGATGATTAAAGGGTTCTTTGCACCATGAAAGGGTTCTTCATATGGATAGAGAATGTGTTTGTATGGTTCTGTAGAGAACCATCTATGGTACATTCTCCATCAATCTGAAGAACATCTCTCCTCCTTTTTAATAAAGAGTTATTGTGGACTTTAGTTGCAACGGAGTGTAGACATACAGCAGAACGCACAAAATACAGATTATGCACTGTTTAACTTAAACTAAAACTTTAACTAAAAATTAAATTTAGATTAATTTTTTAATTTGCTCAATTACAAGCGATTTAGTTGTAGTTATGATTTCTATTAGCACTCTGTTAAAACAGTGAATTGTTAAATATGGTATTCTAATCTTTATTGTGTTCATTGCTAGTTTGCAAATGCATAAAACCACCTCAAGCTAAATTTAAAAGCTGATAGCTATTTAAATTTAAAGAGTTGTTTGGTAATTAAGCAATTCACAATCCAAGTAATCAACAGATAATTCAACTATCAAAGTCGCCGTTTGTTGAAGCTCTATCTTTGACTCACACACATCACACACCATGTTAGTCACCAGCAACGAGGGTGATGTTCTGATCTGTCATGAATGCATGCTGTAGCTCATGCGGTGAATGGAGGTGGAGCCACTGCATTACCTGATGCCAAAAACTGCAGCTGCCTTGTTTCCCCCAGATTTGAATGTCATATGACACAGTGACACTCTTCAGGGCGGGTGAAATTAATAACCAGCATGCATCACTTTGAGTCAGCGCTGGGCAGGGCGGCATTAAGGCGGATGCAACCACTCTCACAACATGCAGAGCCCTTAAGGCTGATTTATGCGAGAGTGTGAGAGTGTTCATACTTGTGTGTTGGTGTGTCTGGAGTGCTTTGTAATTACAGCACCAGAACACTAGTGGGCAATGGGGTTTGTATGCCGTGTTTACAGAGTAGACTCAATGCACACAGCGTAACTAGCCTTCAGTCGCTGCATGGATTTGGCCGCCGTTAATGATGTAAGCACTGCTTTGCGTGTGACTCATGGTACTTTTGTGTGATGTGGAAACAAGTGGAGATTTAAGCACAATCAGCTTCGGTGTGTCATATCAAGCGCTAGCCTACCAGTGCGTCATTTGCATATCATTTACATAAAGGATCCCCCAGTTCATACAGATGTGTTGGTAGGGAGCCAGTTACACGGCAGCTTTAAGCAGCGTGTGAGCCAATGGCTACTGACTTTATGATGTTAAAATCACACCCACCTTAAAGTATAAAATGTGAAATGAGCAGTGCAGTATTTCCCTAAATGCCGGGTAATTACAGTGTATGACACTACCTGTGTTTTGTGTTGTCTATTTTGTGGGCGGAGTCAGTCATATTAAACATAAGCACAGCATAATGCGCCTTCACTTCAGTACTGCACAAATTATTAGTGATGTTCTCTATTTTAATTATTTTCATTGTTGCTGGAATTATAAGCTCACCAGACCAAAAAAGGGGTCTCCATACCTAGTAGAGTGTAACACCTCCACCAGCACCAATAACAGCTGTGACTGGATTGGGCATGTACTGGACACGTTTCTGGATGTAGCCACATCAATGTTCAGACACTCTTACATCAAAGAATTGGTCAGTTGGTCCAGATTTGGTGGATGCCTTCCCTGGCACAATTCCGAGGAGAATTCCCTGTAGACTGGGATTTTATCCACTGCTGGTAGACCCGTATGACCGTACGCTTCCATACACCTGCAGATTCAGCTACTTCCTTCACACTATGGTCTTTGACACGCCCAAATGCAGTCACTCCTTTTAGCCAATCATTAACATCTGCTCTGGAGCCATTTTCCACACATGGAACGAGACATTCCCTGCACTGTAGCACCTCTTCCCAATCTATGGATCCCATCACTCACACCCCGCAGGTATTTATAGCCATTCATCCTCGTGCAGCGCCATTTGCAGGAGCCTGTAGTTACTACCACCTTAAACAGGCAAGGTGACTCATTTCTTGTCAAGTAAGCTGAAACGTACTGATACACTGATGTGTACAGTAAATACGCTACTGCCAGACAGAGTTTGATTGCTGAAGATGAAAGTGATGAATGATCAGATTTGACTGTGAGCTACTTTGATTAACTGCTACTGATAGACTACTGGGATATTAAAGGGGAATTCCACCAAAATTTCAATACTTTCAAACTGCATAACTAAGCAGATAAGATGTGAACAAAACCATTCCGAGTTCTCTACAAGTGTACAGTAAAACCCGTCTAGGCTCACCGGTGGTTTAGATATAGAAATAAAGCATCTGTATGTGTGCTGTAGACATGGAGAACCCTGGTTCCCATCACCACCACCGCCACTGTACAGAACATCTGAACCATCTCACACCAAACCTGCTCTCAATCACTCTGTTTACCTCATCTACAGAAATGTAGCAAATTTGGTGGAATTGTCCTTTAAGGAGATCTCTGTGCAGGTTTCTGCACTGCTGCTATTTAGCAGTATGATTAATGATAGAGCCCAAATGAAAGTAAACTCTACTTGATGTGTATGTTACAGCCCAGACATTTTGTCTGAGGTGGGCAGGGAGTGGGGCAAAGTGCAGTGTCTGTGGTGGGCTGAGGGGCCATAAAGGCAAAAAAGGCTTCAAATAAAGAAGAAAGGCAGGTTTCAAACATGAGAATATGTAATATGTAGTGCATAAAATATCCTCGTCTGTTTGCTGTGAGCAGGTGGGGTTAGGCTTAATGAAATGTCCCTACAGGCCGGCTTTATGGCGCCTTAATCAGTAACACATTGTAGGTAACACCTCTAAGAGGTTATGGTCGGTAAAATGCCAGAGCAAGAGAAGAGAGAGAGAGAGAGAGAGAAGACAGACCATTGCATTTGAGGAAGTTGCCTATGACTGCGTACTACATCACCTGCCATAAAAGGACATTTTGAATATATCAGTGCTGTATTACAAAGCTGGCCCGAACCACTGACCAGACAACAGCATGTTTCCCACCCACATATCCTAAAATAGCCACCCATGAACACAGTGGCGCGTCTCTTTCTGCTTTGTTGATGTTCTTTGGTTTCATATACTGGCACCATTAAAGGGGAACTCCACCAGTTTTTAACATCCCTGCATAAGTAAAGGGATGTGATGCAAACGCTCAGACTCAGAGTGGTTTGGTGTGAAGCGCTCAGTTCTAGATAAACCTATCGAGTCAGATCTGTTCACAGTGGTGGTGAAGGTAACCAGACGTCCCCCTCTATCTCACAGAAAGTTACTACAGGAGATGGTAATGAATACGTGGCCTGATGTCTGAGACGCTGTTTATGATAGTTTGGGGAAGATTTCAGCCCAGGGATACATGCTGCAGGGCGCTGTGAGGCAAAAAAATAGTCCCCCAAACTAACTTATTATTTCCATGTTTTCCAGATTTTCCTATCATCAACATTCCATATAACACTCAATAGACACGTGTAGGTTCACTGGTGGTTTAGATAGTAAATGAAATATCTATATGTGTGTTGTAGACATCATGACGGTTCCCATCATCACCACGACTTTAAAGAACATCTGAACCATTTCACACTAAACCACTGTGAACAACTCTCAACCACTGTATTATGCAGAAATTTGGGGTAGCTGGTGGAACTCCCCTCTAGATAGTAGCACTTCCTCAAACTCATTCCCTCCTTCTTGGGTAACCTCGTCAAAAATACAGAGTGCTGAGTTTATTGACATACAAGTCTCACATATTAAATATGCAAATCCACAGCCAGCACTATTAGATTAGAATTAGCCTTTTAGACTTTCCAGCCACAGCTCCATTCCTCTAGTCTGCAGAGATGACGAGCAGCTTAATATTAATTAATGACGAAGACGAAGAAACACTCTAACTACTAGATCGATGAGAAGCAGTCCAAAGCTGAGCTCTTACCAGACAGCAGCACAAAGCAGGTCAGAGCGTTCCAGTCCATTCTGAGCGCCGTGATGAGGATCAGAGAGACGGGGCTGGAGGATGCATAAGAAGGACTGTGCAGGCAGCAGATGTACGAGCGCTGCTTGGAGGCGTGTTGGACAGCTGAGTGGAAAGCAGAGCGGGGAGTGTCGCAATCCGTCCAGGAGGAACAGCGAGTAAAAGAGGAAATAGCTGCGCAGGATACAAAAAGAGAAGGTCTAAAAACAAAGACTCCAAAATAAAACCCTGAAAGGTCATATATATGACAGTAACGCCTTCACCCCTTACCTGCTTATCTCTGGCTCCCACACACATCCCCTCACCCCTGTCTAAAGAGTAAACTTCATTTTTATGCGGAACTCTACGGTATATTGCAACTTCTGGTGATTAATAGAACCTTGACAACATCACAGCAACATCACAGCAACGCAACACACTGCAGCACTCTCGTTTCAACTGCTGTTTAAGAACATGTAGAAAAGCAACTAGTGCGAATTGGGAGACACCATTCTAGAATGAAGTAATTGGGGAGAACATTCTGGAATGAAGTAAATGAGGAGAATATGGCAGAACAGTGGGAATGAAGAGTATACTGTAGAACAGTGTGAATTGAGGACGGCATTCTAGAACAGTGTGAATGGAGAGGACTCTGCTGAACAGGGTGAATCCAAATGTTCTACCTTGTTCTTCCCATTCTAGAAGTGTGAGTGGAAAAGATATTCTAGAACAATGTAAACTGAGGATGATGTTTCTGAACAGTGTGAATGGAGAGGACTCTGCTGAACATCGCAAATTGAGGAACACATTCTAGAACAGGGTGAATCGACCCCTAAACAAGGGGTGCTTATTTAGTGCTTATTTAAGATATGGCTGCTGGGTTTCGCAGGAAGGCGTGTGGGTGAGGGGGATCTAATGGACATGGTTGTTAGAAAGTTATGTTTCATGGTTTAGGAAAGTGAAGTCTGATCAACTGCCCAAATGAGCTCTGATTTAGGAGTCGGACGATCGGAATTTCTGACATGTCAGTTTCACAGGGTGAGCAGTTTCACCAGTCAATTTCTCAGTGTCGCACCCAAAACCACATACTATCAGTTACAACTACAAAAGTCTCCTACATGGCTGAGAACACAAAAATGGAGGCAACAGAGTCGCTATTTGAGGTTCCAGTGTCCATGTATGTCCGTTTGTCTAGTTCTCCTGGTTCTCAGTTTCAGTGCAGGTTAGTAGAGTTAGCAGAGCTAGAGTCAGTAAAGTTAGCAGAGTTGTTGTAGCACCGTTGGTTTGCCAGCGGCTGAATCCCAAACGCCTCCCTCCTTCTTCCTATGTAGGAGGGTATTCAAGAACAGTGTGAATTTAGGAGACTTTTCTAGAACAGTGTGAACTGGGGACCAGATCTTCAAACACTCTAGAATAATTTGGATTCAAGGAGTAGATCTGATGGAGGTTAATGATAGAGAAGAAAGAGAGGGAGAGAAAGAAGCTGAAGGAGACTGACAGGACTGTAGGAGCAGATCTGATGGAGGTTAATGATGGAGGAGAAAGAGAGGGAGAGAAAGAAGCTGAAGGAGACTGACAGGACTGTA
>CM067491.1:27941102-27959436 GCA_034552555.1 Semaprochilodus insignis | reverse complement strand
ATATTGATCATATCAGTCTAAATTTATCATCAGTTATTGATCCTGGTAACCTTTATCTTCCTTCCCAACACACCTGCACTCCCACACCTCCTTCTGGGTTCAGATATTCCTTTGATGATGAGCGTATATGCTCAATGCACAGTCGTAAGGGGTCGAAGGTCACAGGCGTTTTGTTTTGGTTTTCGGGCTTTTCCTTTATGGACAGAGATTCCTGGCTGGGGAACATTACCATTTAACCGGTTAGATTTTTGCTGATCTGTTTTGGTGGTCAGCCCAGACTCGTCCCCTCTCATAATGCACTTTTCCCTGGATGCTCCAAGCATCACCTTTAAGAAGTTTGTAAACATTTCACAATGATCCTAGTCTTAAATTGCTCCTGTCCCAACCTTCACAATGAGCATATATTCATAAAAACAATGAAACTGATAAGATAAAACATTAATATCTCATATTTGTACTATTTTTGTAGTGGGGAAAAAATATTTCTTTGGGAACTACTTTATGCCACACAGCACTCTGCATGCATGTATCCCTCCACCATGAATGTAGTGTAAGGCTGAAACCATCATTAACAGCGTTGCAGACATCAGGCAGCGTATTCATAACCATCTCATGTAGTAACTTTCTGTGAGGGAGCTTTTAGATGGGGACGTCTGGTTACCTTCACCACCACTGTTCACAGCTCTGACTCCCTGACTGTGCAGCGAGTGCTGTCTGACAGGATCCTCTTTTTCTGCTCTCTTTTGTCCAGTGGCTCCCTCCGTCCCTCTCGCCCCGTCAGTGACCTGGAGGAAGGATGGAGTTGGGGTGTTCTCCATGCGCCTGTCCGGAGGGGTCCCACGCCCTAAGGTGGTTTGGGCTGCCGGGGGTTCCGTTCTGTCCCAGCTGATCTCCAGAGAGAAAGAGCAGGTCACCAGCAGTGGGGAGAGAGAGCTGCTGAGCGTGTGTGCTTTGGTGAGGTCTACAGGATCTCAGGGAAACGAGCAGCACCCACACGGCCGGAGAAGCGGGCATCTGCGCAGTGAGTGCTCTATAAAAAGGATAGAAGTTTACCAGTTAAACAGCTCAGAGACAGGGACAGTTTGACAGCAAGGACATAAGTGGACAGCCAGTCTGTAAACAAAACCAAAACTGTCCTGCATTTTCAGGGTTCCTCAGATACCACCAGAGAGAGAACCCGTCTTCATGGAATGGTCTGGTGAAACGTTTAAACACAGTATTCCCCTGAAAGCTTTAAACTGCAGCTAACACATCAGTTGTGCTAACTGCAGGCCTAAATCACCACATGCTCGTCCCGTGTGGAGGTGTTATCTCTCTAATATCTCTAATAGATTTGATGATGTGATTTCTGACACTGTATAACTCACTGTCATCTGTAAACATGGACATCAATATAGGCAATATCAGTCATAGCAGCCATAAACATTGTTCGTACAGTAATTCATACAATGTCAGAAATGGGGTGGCCACATTTTAGGGTTTTGGGCCGAACAGTCCAGTTTTTCAACTCCCAGTCCTCCGTCCGACGCAATACCTGGACGGACGCCTATGACACAAACTATTTAAAATGTTCACTCACCAACAATACTATGTGTCCCATTGGCTCACGTCCGTGTCAAAAGATATTCTTCATATGTGTTATATGGGAGGTTATGATTTTAGTTCTGTTCTAGTATCATGCCCAACCACTTATGATGTCCTCCTTTTTGGGGTGATGAAAGTGGCCACCCAAATCAGAAACCACACTAATTATGACAGCAAGTGAGGATATATGCTAGGCCACAGGGCTCTAACTAGCTAGCTAACCTAGCTAACATTAGCACCTACTGGCAAAGCTGAACTGGCCCTTAGCAGATACTCGATATAGTCTGTGGGGTTTTTAGGGGGGTTCTTGCTATGAAACCGTGTCTTCGTGTTTGGGTTGTCAGGTTTGTCAGTCAGAAAAGGGCTGAGGAAGACAGCTAGCTCTCTAGCTAAGGTGGAGCTAAAGCTAGCGTATCTACACTTTAGCTAGACCGCACATAAAACAGCTAACTACCGGAACATGAAGATGTGGGTTCATAGCAAGAAACACCCTATAAACCCACAGGGTCTCCACAAAGGGCCATTTTGGCAGTGGGAGCTATGGTTAGCTGGGTTCGCTAGCTATAGATCTAGAATGATCTAGAATGCTAACTGAGTAGTGTTTCCTGTTCTCAGCACAGAGAAAGATCTAGAATGATCTAGAATGATAACTGAGTAGTGTTTCCTCATCTCAGCACAGAGAATGATCTAGAATGATCTAGAATGATAACTGAGTAGTGTTTCCTGTTCTCAGCACAGAGAAAGATCTAGAACGATAACTAGTTTTCTAGACTCAGTACTGTAGCGAAAACCTTTTTTGTGTGTTTTACAGACTCTCAGCTTCCTATGTTTCAAAATGAAGTGGAGACTGTGAATGAAACAGAACCAGAGAACCGCACAGAACCGACTGGAGAAAAACAGACGCAGGCATCAGACTCTGGAACTGAAGCCGGAGAGACAGCACTCGAGCCCTCCTACATAAACACGGTGATCACAAGGAAGGAGGGAAGACGGGGGGAGGGAGAGCGTCTCAGAGTCACCGTGGAGGTTATCCATCCTGCATTCAGCCTGCCTGTCTACCACACCTGGACAGGTAACCACACAGAACTGTCACTGTATCTATGAGGCATTATTTTTATTGAATATTAAAGAAAAGCCGCCTTTAAAAATGTCCACAATGTCCACTTACCCAAATTTTGCTTAGCACTAGTATATATATATATATCCTCAAAACTTCTCTGAGCCAGCTCAAAGCCTCTGATTGGTTGACAATTCAGGAACAAAGCCTCTGATTGGTTGACAATTCAGGAATACAGCCATTGATCGGTTGACAATTGGTCAGCAAATCAGGAACACACCCTCCAATTGGTCAGCAAGTTGGGAACTCAGCCTCTGATTGGTCAACAAGTCGGGCAGACAGCCTCTGATTGGTCAACAATTCAGAAACACAGCATCTGATTGGGTGACAATAGAGAAACACAGCCACTGATTGGTCAACAAGTTGGGAAAACACCCTCTGATTGGTGAGTAAGTCGGGAACTCAGCCTCTGATTGGTCAGCATGTAGGGAACATAGCCTCTGATTGATTGACAAGTCAGGAACACAGCCTCCAATTGGTCGACAAGTGGGGAACACAGCCTTCGATTCGTTGACAAATGGGATACATAGCCTCCAATTGGGCGACAAGTTGGGATTACAGCCTCTTATTGGTCAGCAAGGCGGGAACACAGCCTCTGATTTGTCGACGAGTCAGGAACACAGACTCTGATTGGTCGACAAATCAGGAACACAGCCTCCGATTGGCTGACAAGTGGGGAACATGGCCTCCGATTGGTCGACAAGTGGGGAACACAGCCTCTGATTGGTCGACAAGTCATTTACTGAAGAGATTTTGGGTGACTATTGATTTCTAGCCTCCAGTTTTAAACTAAAGATGGGAAACATTGGGAATCAGGCGTGTCTTGGCTTATAAACTGCATCTGGGTAAAGTAGGAATTATTAGCAAATGTGTTTTTTTAACACATCCCTTTAAAAGGGATGAGGAGGGAATGTTTCATTCCTCAGTCCATACAGCCCAAGGCAGTTTTAACAAAGCAGCATTTCTCAGTTGGCTTGATGATTTGAGCCCAAAGGCTGTTCAGGGAAACTCAGGAGCTAACAGACACAATTTCAGCTCTTAAACTTGCAGCATCCCTAAAGTTTCAGGATATGTTTCCCAGCATTCCCAAACGTTCTGTGTAATTTGTGTTTTTCTTCTTTTCGCAGAGCCTGAAGAGGAAGTCTCGTCCTAATGTGCCGTCAGTGGGATTTTCGTCTTTGTGTTTATTTATAAAGAAGATAAAATTATTACCTGCGTCCTGTTTTATTGTGCTCTATGTGTCACTTATTCAACTCTGTGTATCAAGAACTTCTGCATTTCTAATTTTCCTATATTTGTTCTAAACGTATCTCAGCTACTAATAATGTAATATCGTTAGATATGTGCCACTAATGCAGAGAACACTGTAACGAGCTGAAAGCACTTGAAGAGTTAAGGATTAAAGGGTCTGGAGCCCACATACTGAGGAATGCTGAATGCTGGAAGGCTTGGAATCACCACCTGCTGAGATGTCATGACATGTTGAGGGAGTTTGTTTGTATCAGGAATATTCCTGTTGGTCTGTGCTGTTCCTGCTGAGGTTCTGCTGTGCGGTTATGTGTACCGCAGCAGAACTGCTAATAAAGTTTTTATATGAACTGTAAACAGTGCAGCCTGCGAGTCTATATTGTGGCACATCACGCTGATATGAAACGCTGAGTGAGGTTAAAGTGCAGAACGCCAGCTTTAAAGGGCCGTATCATGCAGAAACACATAAAAACATAACCGTCAGGTTCCAGTCCACATATGGAAACAAAGCTGATACATTTTGATTTCATTTCCGTGTATCCATCTATTCAGCTTTTAAGCTCCACCCACTCGCATGATGAAGTTAGGAGAAGTGTTTCAGTCCAGACTCCTTTCCCAGTGAGTCACAACACACGGCATCCAATCAGAAGAGGGCTCATTTGCATACATTAGTCTTTAAAAGGGACAGTAACAAAAACAGCCTGTTTAATTGTAGGGGGTATAGAGAAATTGGCCTGTGTGTAAAACCACCTGAACATCGTAAGTGGACCTCAGGTGGAAAAATGTACCATATGGGCCCTTTAATTTGAATTTGACTTGAATTTTTTATTTTAATTTAACTTCCATCCATATGGGTTGAACCCCTTCATATATAATCCCCATATCCCATATCATCCCATAATCCCAAGTATTCACTCCCCCATCCAAATCATTGACTTCAGGTGTTCCAATCACTTCCATGGCCACAGGTGTATAAAACCAAGCACCTAGACATGCAGACTGCTCCTACAGACATTAGTGAGAGAATAGGTCGCTCTCAGGAGCTCAGTGAATTCCAGTGTGGTACCATGATAGGATCCCACCTGTGCAACAAGTCCAGTCATGAAATTTCCTCCCTACTAAATATTCCACAGTCGACTGTCAGTGGGATTATAACAGTGGAAGTGATTTGGAGCGACAGCAGCTCAGCCACAAAGTGACAGACCACGTACAATGACAGAGCGGGGTCAGCGGATGCTGAGGGGCATAGTGCACAGAGGTCACCAACTTTCTGCAGAGTCAGTCACTACAGACCTCCAAACTTCATGTGGCCTTCAGATCAGCTCAAGAACAGTGTGTAGAGAGCTTCATGGAATGGGTTTCCATGGCCGAGCAGCTGCATCCAAGCCTTACATCACCAAGCGCGATGCAGAGCGTGGAATGCAGTGGTGTAAAGCGCCGCCACTGGACTCTAGAGCAGTGGAGACGTGTTCTCTGGAGTGACCAATCACGCTTCTCCGTCTGGCAGTCTGATGGATGAGTCTGGGTTTGACGGTTGCCAGGAGAACGGTACTGGTCTGTCTGCACTGTGCCGAGTGTAAAGTTTGGTGGAGGGGGGATTATGGTGTGGGGGTGTTGTTCAGGAGTTGGGCTCGGACCCTTAGTTCCAGTGAGAGGAACTCTTAATGCTTCAGCAGACCAAGAGACTCTGGACCATTTCATGCTCCCAACTTTGTGGGGACAGTTTGGGGACGGCCCCTTCCTGTTCCAACATGACTGCACACCGGTGCACAAAGCAAGGTCCATAAAGACATGGATGAGCGAGTTTGGTGTGGAAGAACTGGACTGGCCTGCACAGAGTCCTGACCTCAACCCAATAGAACACCTTTGGGATGAATTAGAGCGGAGACTGCGAGCCAGGCCTTTTCGTCCAACATCAGTGTCTGACCTCACAAATGCGCTTCTGGAAGAATGGTCAGAAATTCCCATAAACACATTCCTAAACCTTGTGGAGAGACTTCCCAGAGGAGTTGAAGCTGTTATGGCTGCAAAGGGTGGAACATCATATTACACCCTATGGATTAAGGAGGGGAGGTCACTCAAATGTAGTTTCACTGGTGGTTTAGATAGTAAATGAAGTGTCTACATGTGTGTTGTAGACATGGAGACCCTGGGTTCCCATCACCACCACCACCACCACTGTGAAGAACATCTGAACCATCTCACACCAAACCCACTCTGGATCTCTCTTTACATGCTATTGCCAGCATGTTTTACTGATGAGTTGGGGCTGCTCTGGCTCATCTCTAGACTCTGCACTTTAAAGGGACCCTCCGACCAAACCGCGCAATGTTTCTATTGCATCATATTTTAATAAACACGCACACTCACCTCCTACACGATGGAGTCAGGAGGAAGATTTTCCAGCTTAGAGACTTTCCTTCTGATGATGTATCTTGAAGGTGAGATCAGCGGATTTCTTTATTGCAGTGGTTAGTATTTGTAGTTATATGGTGTATTTGCCCAATGCATGCTGGGTAATGTAGTGAGAGAAGAGCAAAAAATGAAACACAAACATGATAGAAAACTGTGAATTCTGTCAGACCAATAGAGCAGAGGGACACGATGCCGCTCTATGGAATATTACATGGCAACATACTGTAGGTTTTAGGTCAGAATGCCGCTTTAAAGGGATCTATTATGCTCTATTCATATTACTAGAATAGATTTACATGCTGCAGTTTTCCCAAAACACAGTATTGTCCTCATACTGTACATCTGTATTCACCCTCTGTCTGAAACTCCTGTTAGAGCTGCTGTGTGTTTAAGCCCCGCCCCCTGATGAGCCCACTGTGCTCTGATTGGTCAGCTCAACCACTCTGTTCTGACTGTTTAACTGCCAGAGCGGCATCTTGCTACAAGCTCCACCCCCACACCACTGTGTCTGCTCTTACAATGGTGTCGGTCCTGCCGCATCAATTTGATCCAGAATCCGATCCGGTAGAACAAGCTGGTGGATCCACCTTTGCAAGCTAGACTGAAGCAGGATGTTTCAGAGTGGTCAGTTTACCTCTCTGTGTGTTGTGTGAGGGTGTTTCAAGCTTGCCGGTAGGCGGGCACTAAGGACCGTGTTACGAGATGATGTCACCGTGTAACAGAGAAAAGGGTTGGCATTCCAATGAGGCGTTTCAGTCAGCTGGGAAAAGTGGTTTCTGTGGGAGAGTGTTTCTCCCTCTGGGCTTTAGAACTTTGCAGATCATCAAAAGCTCCAGGAAGGACGGAAAACAGAACAGCATAATAGGTCACCTTTAAAGGGCACATATCAAGGAATGTCTGGAATGTGCAGTAAAACTCAATGCCATAAAAATAGCCCTTTTTTTAAATTCACTGCTTTGATGATGTCACAAAAACAAACCGACTCATCATAAGTACACATCCACCGATTCAGCATACTCACATTTAAGTTCAGCCCTGAGGCACAATGCAGCACAGCCAATCAGAACAGAGCTCGTATATCTTAAAGGCACAGTAACAAAAACAGCCTGCTGAATTGTAAGGGATTAAGAGAGGCTGGAATGTGGCCATGTTTGGTGCAGAAAGCCACACAAATGTTTCAAGTGGGCCTCAATGGAAAAAGCATTAAATACAAGAAGCATATAGTATGTGCCCTTTAATCGTTATTCATAGGAGCTGCAGTTTGTGCTGTACTAGAGCAGGACTGGAGTCGGCCTCTGTGTATCTCAGTACTGACTCTCAGGAGCGCTCTCTTGATGGAGGCGTAGTTTCTGTCCACTGAATTTGGCATATAACCATCACTTTTTCCAGCCTGTGGTGGTGAAGTGCCACCAAACCACCTGCGGTGACAAGGGCCGAGCCTCAACAGGGAGTATGAATCATGGTATAGTTGTGGTTTTGTTTGTACTGTTGATCAGTGTTGATTATTCGCTGTGATAAGAAAAGCTGACACACAGGAAGTGCCTTTTCTTTCTGCATATGTAGAAGTGAGAGAGAGAGAGAGAGAATGTGTGGAAGGTGGGTGTAAAAAGACAATCGTAATAATGAGACTCATTTCGACCCCCTGCTTAATATAGTTGTTGTCTAACCTCTGCTGCAACAGAACATCAACCACAGATGCTCACGCCCAAACTGCAGGCTTCATAATCACCCGCCGAAGATCGCTAAGCTCTGCCATTCCATTAAAGAACCAATATCCCCCATTATTATCACTTTCAATATTTGTGTATATTGTTTTATATTGTTAGTACTATTTATCACATTTCCAACCTCTGAGGTACAGTACACTCCATCCAATGAGAACAGGGCTCATTTACATATTTCAGTCTTAAAGGAACAGTAAACACTTTTTTAACTTTAAGGGATAGACCCCTTAGAGTTAAAAAAAGTGGTTACTGTTCCTTTAAGACTGAAACATGTAAATGCGCTCTGCTCTGATTGACTCTCCCATATGGCACCTCATTTAAATAGCAGTCCAGGCTGACACACTGACATATCATCAAGAATGGGCGTATAGACTGTAGATGTTTTGACTTTCATGACCTCACAAAAACAATAAGCTGTTGAATTTCCACACCTAACTATGTTTATTCTCCATGATGTCAGCAATTCCCGTTACTGTTCCTTTAATACTGGCATATGGAAATAAGGCCTGTTTTGATTGGCTGTCTTGTATTATACCTCAATCCAGGATGTAGGCTGAATAAGTGGATCTATGCAAATGCCTTGGCTTTTGTGACATCACAAAATCAGTTAGTTTAGGGCAAACTGTGACTTTTTCTTACTTAGTGTCTTAATCTACACCGACGCTACAGAGGTGTCAGAGGTGGGACAGCGCCCACTGGCAGACTGGTGAGGAATGGTGCTTCCATGACAGTGTCATTAATGGCCACTGGAGCAATTTTTGCAGCGCCCAGGAGCAGCGGTGGTAGCAAGGTCGCTGCCCACGTTGAGGAACGACCACCTACGGACTGTGTGCGAGGTGGGTCACCAGGGATGGTCAACCATATCCACCTGGGGTGCTATGGCTGGTGGTGGCCTCAAGTAGCTTGTAGAAGACCATGGGAAGTGCGGATCCTCTGGAAAAGGGATGTATTGCTGCTGTTAATTAGTGTAAAAGTGGCTGGTGGTCACCTCTTCAAGGAGCTCCATGTGAATGCGTGTGCCTTTCTGTTGGTGTTTAATAAAAGAGCACTACTCACAGCAGATGCACTGATGCTACAATATCGACAATTTATGTAGCTCAGTTTTCCATATGCGCCCTTTAAAGGCACAGCCTGTTTAATGGAGGTGAAGATCGTGTCTCCTAAGCGTGACTTGTGATGGTTTAGGTGGGGAGGAGGGAACAGTATGCTCCCTTTGAGCTACTTTAAAGTGAGTTGAGAACAGTGAGGGGAAGTGGGCTGGCTGGGCTGCTGTTTAGAGAAGTTGCTCGCTGTTTTGTGGCCGGACGCTGAAGCTCTAAACGGCGTTTATTGAAGGAGACTGACTCTTTTAGCGTCACCACAGACCAGTACACGTCCTCTGCTATCTTCTATTGGCTGCGATCATCGAGGCTCGACGAAGCTGAAGCTGCCTTCCGATTCGAACTTTCCGTTCCACCTTAAAACGGTTTAAGGTGGAACGGAAAATTCGAACAAGACGCAGCCCAACTAAGTAGCTAGCTCTAGTTCGTGTCTCTCCTCGGTCAGAGCTGACGGTCCTTCTTCCTACTTCGGAGAGAACACATCTTCTCAGTAGCAGGAACCGAGGAACTACAGCCTCAAGCTCTTAGCCGTCACCGCTCCCAGCCTGCTCGAAGGTGCTGGTGCGTCTTCCACTGTTTGGACTCTCCTGAGGGAATCTGAGGGAGAACCTGCCTGTTCGTACCTCTCAGCCTGCAGCCGAGGTCTTCCAGAGGGTCTTCAGCGATGGAGGGGTCTGAGACCTCAATGCGCCGATTCAGTCGCACGATTTGGACGGTCTGGGTGAGTCAGTGTCCACCTATGTTCACACCTTTAAGCCCCTTTTAGTCTACTTTCCATGTCACGGCTATGGAGGTTTGCAGTAATCCAGGCAAATACACCTAAAGGGGAAATCCACCGAGTTTCCAAAGTTTCTGCATCTGTCCGTGGTTGAGATGTAAACAGGAAAGGTCACTCAGAGTGGGTTTACTGGGAAATGAATGGTGTGTAGAAACTCCTTCTTTACAGCGGTGTTCATAGGAACCAGGGGGTCACCATGTCTGAAGGGAGTATTTTGCCTCACAGCCCCCTGCAGCATGTATCCCAACACTGTGGGTGGATTTTAAGGCCAAATCTTCTCAAAAGCATCGTAAAACAACATATCATGCATCTGGCAGCGTATTCATAACCATTTTGTGTATTAACTGTCTATGGGGAGGGAGCTTTTATAGAGGTGACGTCTGGTTCCATTCACCACCACTGTAAACAACTCTGACTCTAGAACAGAGAGTTTCACACCAAACCACTCTGATTTACTTTCTTCACATATTAGCCTTTAAAATACGCCAGACTTTTGGAAAGTCGGTGGAGTTCCCCTTTAAAACCCGCTTGAGTGAGTTCAAACGGAAGCTTTACTCTTATCTGAGCATGTGCAGACTGCAGGTTTATGTTGACCCGATTAAGCTCAGACCTGTTTTTATAAACTGAGATGACTGTGTGAATGTTGTTAGGCCATGTCTGGTAAAGCTGCTACCACAGCCTGGCCTGAAGACGTTCACGCCGTCCTCTCAGTTTAGGACACAGAAGGCTACAGTGTGACTGACTCACGGCACATACTCACAGATTCCTGTTCAGAACAGCTACAGTCTGCAGTTACAGGCCACCCAGCTGTCCAGGGCTGAACGGTTTGGGGGAAAATGTAGCTGCGATTTTCTTACTGATGTTGTAACCATGATTTGATGTCCATATTTTCTGTACGTTAAGGTTCCAGACCTGGTATTTTGGCCACAGAGACCAGCATGTCTGCCTGGAGGCTCAAATGCTGAGCATAGTGCACCGAGCTGCCTGCTAGTTGTGGTTGTGATATGGTTGAGTCTCATGTACAGGCAGTTCACCAGCTCCCGGACATTAGACTAACAGCCACTGCTTCTGAAGACACTGTTGACAGCGTTGGTTATGTATGCAGTAGAGAACGCACATCATCAGGCAATCATAATCTCAAAGCAGTTGCCTAGCAACACCCTAACAACCACCTGTAATACCATAGCAATCGCCAAGCAACACCATAATAGTCACCTGTAATACCAAAGCCATCGCCTAGCAACACCCTAACAACCACCTATAATACCATAGCAATCACCTAGCAACACCTTAACAGCCACCTGGTATACCATAGCATTCAAATAGAAGCCCCTGGAAAACCACCTATAATACCATGGCAATTGGCCTAGCAACACCCTGACAACCACCTATAATACCATAGCAATCATCTAGCAACACCATGACAACCACCTATAATACCATAGCAATCATCTAGCAACACCGTGACAACCACCTGGTATACCATAGCAATCACCTAGCCACACCCTAACAACCACCTATAATACCATAGCAATCACCTAGCAACACTACAACAGCCACCAGTAATACCATAGAAATCACCTGGCAACACCTTAACAGCCACCTATAATCCAGAGTGGCTTTGTGTGAAACTCTTCGTTAGTCAGATCTGTTCACAGTGGTGGTGAAGGTAACCAGACGTCCCCCTCTAAAAGCGCCCTCACTACATGAGGTGGTTCTGAATACGCTGCCTGATGTCTGAGAAGTGTTCATCGCGGAAACGAACCACAACGAACGCTACTGTCGCTAACAGATGCTAAAGATTTTGCAGACTCTTGGCTTTTAAAGAATGGGGTTTGCCGGGTCAAAGGTCACAGGTAAGATGGCGGATGTAGTGCGTCCGAGGACGTGTGCATACCGCACACTCACATACTGCACACTCACATACTAACAGTACGTACTTCTTTAACAACTGAGCAGTACATACTAGATCCAATGCAGTACCTTCTGCTTAAGTATGCCATTTCGGACGCAGCCCATGTCACGCTGTCTCTGTGACTGACCCTGCAGCAGGTCAGTGCTCTTTAAAGACACTCCGGTCAGACTCCGGTCAGACATGAAAGACCTTCTGATGACACGTTTTGAAGGTGGGAGACACCAGCTTTGCATTGTGGTGGGGTTCTATCTTTCCCTCTTTTTAACCATTCTCTCTCTTTCTTTCTCTCTACCTCTCTCTTTCTGACTCAACTCTTTCTTTCTTTCTTTTCTCTGTGTTTCTTTCTGACACAAACTTTCTTCCTCTCTCTTTATGACCCAATCCCTCTCTTTCTGTCTGTCTCTCTCTCTTTCACACTCTCACTCTCTCTTTTTCTCTCTCTTTATCTGACCCAATCTCCCTCTTTCTATCTCTCCCTCTCTTTCACACTCACACTCTCTCTCTCTTTCACACTCACTCACGCTCTCTTTTTCTCTCTCTTTATCTGACCCAATCTCCCTCTTTCTCTCTCCCTCTCTTTCACACTCACACTCTCTCTCTCTTTCACACTCTCTCTCTCTCTTTTTCTCTCTCTTTATCTGACCCAATGTCCCTCTTTCTGTCTGTCTATCTCTCTTTCACACTCACACACTCTCTCTTTCACACTCACTCACTCTCTCTCTTTTTCTCTCTCTTTATCTGACCCAATCTCCCTCTTTCTATCTCTCCCTCTCTTTCACACTCACACTCTCTCTCTCTTTCACACTCACTCACGCTCTCTCTCACTCTCTCTCTCTTTTTCTCTCTCTTTATTTGACACAGTCTCTCTCTTTGTCTATCTCTCTCTCTCTTTCACACTCACACTCTCTCTCTCTCTCTCACTCACTCTCTCTTTTTCTCTCTCTTTATTTGACACAGTCTCTCTCTTTGTCTATCTCTCTCTCTCTTTCACACTCACTCTCTCTCTCTCTCTCACACACTCACTCTCTTTTTCTCTCCCTCTCTCTCTCACTCTTTCACCCTCTCTGTCTATCTTTCTCTCTCTTTCACTCTCTTTCACTTGTGTTCTCTCTCTCTCTCTCTCTTTCTGTCTCTCTATGTAACCCTGTGTTCACACTTGTTTATGTCACCCCAAGTTTGTCTCTTGTGGGTGTGTTCGAGGCCACTCACGTAGGCGTGTGTGGGCGTGTACAGGGTCCAGGAAAACTAGCTAGTTTTCAGTGCACTTTGAATAAACGCATGCTCACCGTAACTGCTTCCACAGAGCGTATCTGACCCTCTTGTTCGCTGTTGTTTGTGTCTGTGCAGGGTTTCCTCTCAGGGGCTGTGGGAAGATACTTGCGTCCAGACGTCACAAACGAAGACGACCAGAACGATAAACAGGAAGAAACAGTAACTAAGAGTTACAGGGAGCTAAAAGAAAAGGAAGAGGAGAAAGAAAAGGCATGTAGCCAAAGCGAGAGACCCCAGGGTGGGGTCAGCGTGCGGGCTGCCGCTGTTCAGTGGGAGAAGGGAAAGGTAAGCAGGGAGCACACAAGTAGACCCGCTCACAGCGGTGTTGCATGGAACGCTGGGGTTCAGGATGGACATTCGGAGGACGTGGACAAGAAGGCACAGGAGCAGAGGGATCACGAGCCAACATCGGATAACAGCACTGAGGCAGCCGGAGCAAGTGATGCTGTTGTCGAGCAGGTTCACCCACCTGCTTCCGCTGATGGCCAAGACTTTGGAGTGTCTGCGAGTGCTGAAGATGTGGATGCTAGAAGGAGTGAAAACGAGGTAGAAGACCTGGTAAAGAGCGAGCAAGCTGAGTCTGATTTTGGAGACACCGGTGAAGTCTCAGAGGAGAAGGTAATGGAACCCACTGATGACCAGGACAAAAACGAGGAAAACGAGAGTGATGAGGAGGTCAGTGATGGGATTGCTAAAGGTAAAGCTGGTGATTTGGTATCTCAGCTGACCTGTTCAACAAGGGAAAGGGGAGACCTTTCAAACAAAGACCTCAGAGTGGAGGAACCAACTGAAAACGAGGCCACACCGACACCAGAAGGGGAAGTGATCGAAGTGGGAACGAAGCAAGAGGCTGTGGGAACAGTCAAGGATGACTATGCTGAATTTGCGGAGGGAATAGTGGAGACTGAACGTGAACTACTAGAGGAACCTCTGACAGAACCGACTGGAAATGCAGAAACAAATGAGCAAGAACCAGAAGAACTGGAGGAACCAGGGGAACTGATCACTAACAACAAGGAACGTGCAGTAGGGCAGCAGTTCAACGAATCCAAAGCTGCTGAAAGTTTGGACGTCTGTGATTCAAAGCCGGATGAAGGCCATACTGAATATCCCGAGGGAATCATGGAGGCTGCATATAAGTTATCGGAGGAGCCTGCGACGGAACAGATTGAAAATGTAGAGGTATATGAAACAGAACCCACACCAGAAGGAGATGGGATTCATGCCATCAGTGAGGAAACAAAGCAGGTGGCTGCGGATGGGCAGCAGGAAGCAGCTCAGCAGTTAAGCGAAGGTTCTGAAAGTGCGGACAGACTGGACGTCCATGAGTCTACGGTTGAAACTCTGCTTGAAGAAAGAGTGGAGGCTATATGTGAACCTTTGGAGGAACCTGGTAGAGAACAGATTGAAAATGCAGAAATGTATGAACCAGAACCAGAACCCATCAGCAGAATGATTGAAATCAGGACCTCATCATCACCAGTAAGGGAACCGATCGACTACATCGAGGAATGTGAAGCGGGACAGCAGTTCAGTGAATCCAGAGCTGTTGAGATTGTTGACGTCTCTGAGTCACACCTGGATGAGGACCATACTGAATTTGCCGAGGCAGTTGTTGAGACCGAACATGAATCCTTGGAGGAACCTGTGACAGAGCAGATTGAAAATACAGAGATGTCTGAAACAGAACCAGAACCCATCAGCAGAATGACTGAAAACAGGACCTCATTGTCACCAGAAAGGGAACCGATTGATGCCAATGAAGAAGCAACACAAGTGGAAGAGGGTCAGCAGCTGGATGAATCCAGAGCTTCTGAAATTGTAGACGTCTGTGAGTCACACCTGGATGAGGACCATACTTGCGTNAGATGGAAAATGCAGAACTTTTTGGGAAAGACCCAGAACCCGTTAGCAAACCTACTGAAATCAAGGCAGAACCAGCACCAGAAAGGGAAGTGACCGATGTCAACAATGAGGAACCAAAGCAGGAGACAGTGGGAACAGTAGAGGATGGGCAGCATGAAGCGGGTCAGCAGTTGGGCGAATCCAGAGGTTCTGAAATTGCAGACAGACTGGACATCCATGAGCCTATGGTTCAGTTTGAAGAAGGAGTGGAGGCTACATGTGAACCTTTGGAGGAACCTGTGAGAGAACAGGTTAAAAATACAGAAACGTATGAACCAGAACCAGAACCCGTAGGCAACATTGTCGAAAACAGGACCTCATCATCACCAGTAAGCGAACCGATCGACTACATCGAGGAACATGAAGCGGGGCAGCAGTTCAGTGAATCCAGGGCTGTTGAGATTGTTGACGTCTGTGAGTCACACCTGGATGAGGACCATACTGGCGTGACGGAGGGAACTGTGGAGACAGCATGTGAATTATTGGAGGAGCCTCTGACAGCACAGATGGAGAATGCAGAACTTTTTGGGAAAGACCTAGAACCCGTTAGCAAACCTACTGAAATCAAGGCAGAACCAGCACCAGAAAGGGAAGCGACCGATGTCAACAATGAGGAACCAAAGCAGGAGACAGTGGGAACAGCAGAGGACAGGCAGCATGAAGTGGGTCAGCAGTTGGGCGAATCCAGAGGTTCTGAAATTGCTGACAGACTGGACGTCCATGAGTCAATGGTTGAAGCTCAGTTTGAAGAACTAGTGGAGGCTATGTGTGAACCTCTGGAGGAACCTGAAGCAGAACCCATCAGCAACATTATCAAAATCAGAACTCCATCACCAGTAAGGGAATCGGTTGACTACATTGAGGAACATGAAGCGGGGCAGCAGTTCAGTGAATCCAAAGCTGTTGAGATTGTTGACGTCTGTGAGTCAGACCTGGGTGAAGACCACACTGAATTTACAGAGGCAATAGTTGAGACCAGACATGAACCTCTGGAGGAACAAATGGAAAAGGCAGAACTGTTTGGAAATGACCTAGAACCTGTTAAACCAACACCAGAAGGAGAAGCAATCGATGTCAACAATAAGGAGCAAGAGTCAGTGGGAGCAGTGCAGGATGGACAGCATGAAGCAGGTCAGCGGTTCAGCGAGTCCATAGCTGCTGCAGTTGTTGACCTTTGTGAGCCACAGCTGGATGAAGCTCAGCTGACTGAGGAAACAGTGACGACTGAATGTAAATCATTGGTGGAAACTGCCCATATGTATGAACAAGGGTCAGAAGCCGTCTCTGGAATGGACCTGATGGTGAAGGTGACCTCTGGAGATGAGTCAGTGGACAGTGGAATCAGTTTGTCTGCAGTCGTTGTGGATGCAGATCACGGTAAAGAGCCTGCAGCGAACGCAGGAGTGGAGCATGTAGACGGCGTAGTTAAAGCAATGACAGCAGAGATGGTGATTGAGCAAGACAGTGAGTCAGTGGATGCTGGGCCTGGAAACCAAACTGAAACTGTAGAGACCACATCAAAATTTCATCAGGCCAGAGAGGAAACTGTGGCGGATGATGTGAAGAAATCAGCAGAGAGAAGTTCACAAGTACAGCCTGCAGCTAGAGAAGAGCTTGTTCTGCAGGAAGCTATGGACCAATCTACCCTTCAACAAGGGCCTATGCAAGAAATGTCTGATGAGGAGATTGCACCGGTCAAAGCACCGGTCCAGCAAGAACATGAAACCTCTGTGAATGAAATGCCTGGCCCTTCACCACAGGAACCAGAGGGCTCCGTAGCAGCACAGGCTGCGCTGATAACAGAGCTGATTGTGGAAACAAAGGTCTTTTGTGCTGAACAAAAAGTGGAAGCACTTGAGGTGCACGTTGAATCAACAGCCGAGACTGACCAGACCACAGCGGAAGTCAAGTGTGAGCGAGCAGAACCGGAAGCGGATGCAATAACAGAAAGTGAATCATCTCTTGTAGCTGTGGAGACCTTGGAAATGCTCAAAACATCAGCTGAGCCAGAAGCTTCTGTTCGAGGTGAAAGTCAGATTCCATTGAGTCATGGGTCTGCCCTTGCGACTGAACCACATGGAGTCCAGATTGAACGCTCCAGGTCGTCAAGCCTGCCAGAGGAGGAACCAGTGGATCGGCAAACGTCAGAGATTCAGAGGAACTTGCAGGAAGACACTGAAGAAGCCCTGAAAATGATCGAGATGCAGAGAGATCCGCAGAAACAAGCGGACGCGGAAAGCCCCGATGAGGCCGAGATCGGAAAACAGGATGATATAAAGATCATGGCGGCTTCGTTGGGAATCGTGGAGGACATAATGAGTGGACTGAGCCAAGACTTGGAGGAAATGCAGAGCTCATCATCCAAAGAACCAGACGATCAGACCAAAACAAAGGAGGAGGGAGGTTCTGTAGAAACATCAGAGAGTGAGAGTGCAACCTTGCTGACTAGTCATACAGTAGAGGACAGGAAACAATCATCAGAAGACACGATGGACGTGGAAAGTGAGGCCTGTGGAGAGATGCCTCAGACGGCAGCAGCTGACAGCAAAGCTGATAAAGCTGATGCTGGAGAAGCAGAAGTAGACAGTAACGCGAACATACAGGAGAGAAGCAGACCTGCACTGAAGAGAGGGTCCGAAAAAATGACTAGAGACGAAGAGGATGTACCGTCTAGGTCAGGGAGCTGGGCTGCGACGGATCTTTTACTTCAGCAGGTGACCTACTACTACACTTTGTTTAGCAACCACCCACCCAACCTTCTCCAACAAACCCAAACACTGGTGTGCGTGCCTGGGGGTCTTCTCTAGAATAAGGGCATGTGTGCCTGGGGGTCATCTCTAGAATAAGGGCGTGTGTACCTGGGGGTCTTCTCTAGAACAAGGGCATGTGTGCCTGGGGGTCATCTCTAGAATAAGGGCGTGTGTGTCTGGGGGTCATCTCTAGAATAAGGGGATGTGTACCTGGAAGTTGCCTCTACAATAAGGGTGTGTGTGCCTGGGGGTCTTCTCTAGAATAAGGGCGTGTGTGACTGAGGGTCTTCTCTAGAATAAGGGCGTGTGTGACCGGGGGTCTTCTCTACAATAAGGGTGTGTGTGCCTGGGGGTCTTCTCTAGAATAAGGAAATGTGTGTCTGGGGGTCTTCTTTAGAATAATGGCGTGTGTGCTTGGAGGTCTTCTCTAGAATAAGGACATGTGTGACTGGGGGTCTTCTTTAGAATAAGGACATGTGTTCTCTAGAATGAGGGTGTGTGTGACTGGAGGTTGTCTCTAGAATAA